>RJWT010022835.1:0-17025 GCA_004365215.1 Cuniculus paca | reverse complement strand
CGGCTGCAAGAACGAATTGTGCAGCTCCAGGAAGAAAATACTAGGCAGCAAAAACTTAACAAAGAATGCCGGGAGAGGCGTAAAATGCTCATCCGGGAAAAGAGGGAGATGGCAAAAAATATACAGAGTGAGTATCTGTGTATATTAGTTACCCAACATCCACAACTCTAAGGAAAAATTTATTTTGGCTTACAGCTTATAGACTAGGTTTCAGTGCGTCGTGAACTGGTTCCAAGGCAGGGCAGCATGGCAGAGAGGCATGGCAGAGGAGAAACAGCTCATGGCATGGCTGCAGAGAGGAGAGAGAGACAGAGACAGAGACAGAGAGAGAGATGAAGGAGGGAAGAGGAGAGATATGATCTTCTAGGCCATGCACCCAGTGACCCTCCTTTGACCAGGCTCCATCTCCTAACATCACATTCAGCTCCAGACTCATCAGCAGACTAATCCATTGATGAGCATCATGCCCCGGTGATCCAATCACCTCCTGGAAGCCCTACCTACGAGCTCATGAGGACTTGAGAGGATATCTAGATAGAAACCCATGGGATTTCCAGTAATACTTGTTAGCACAAGAAGGAACTATCAAGTGATGATCTCCTACCTTTAAAACAGTAATTGCAGAATCAGAACCACTGAAAGAGAAAAGAAGAACATTTTCCCATTCTTCTATTTACCAGCTCTCTTGGCACCATAAAAAGAGAAATTCTGTATCACCAAACCTGTTCTTCTTTGTATGTGATAAAATTTAGAATAATACTATAACTACGTATACACTACCACACTTAAGAAATAAATCACTGAAGATACATAGAAGTAAAACCCCTTCTCTTTCTAATACTATTTGCTGATTCTTTCCCAGGGTTGACCCCCGGATGTGTAGATCTGGAACCACATGTATGCATGTATAATACATGTATGCGTGTATTCTCACACAGTGTGTAGAACTAATGATGTTGTGTGTTTTAACTGTGATGATATTCCTATCAGTTTGTGATTCACTTCATTTAACCAATTTTTGAGTTATTCATATTCCAATATGGAAGAATTTACTTTGTCAGTCTCCTATTGATGAATAAGTATTTCTAATTTTTCCTTATTGTAGACAATGTTATAGTAAACCTTACACACATCTCCTTGTGCACATGTCTGAAAAGGTCAATCTCTGATACTGGGATCTCTGGGTTAAAGGGGTATTTGTGTATTTTTTGCTAAGACATTGCCATGTGCCTCCTACAGTCATTCAAGTCATTTATCCTCCTCCTAGCAGAATGTGAGAGTCTCCCAGATTTCATATTTTCATTAGTGTTTGGTACTGTCCAGCTCTAATTCCAGCCTGGTGAACATCCAATTATATTTCAATGTGATTTTATACACATTTCCTTGATTCCCAAAGAGGTTAAACATCTTTTACTTGTCATTTATTTCCTTTTCTGCAACTTGCTCAGTGTTCTGCATCTTTGCCCACTTTTATTTCTAATTTTTCTTAAATTGATTTTAGGGAGTTCTTGATACATTTTTTGTCTATTGTACTTCAAATCTTTTCTAGTTGATGGCATGCCTTTCTACTTTGGTGTTTCTCCTGAGGATATATGCACTTTAAATCTTAATATGGTAACTTTTACCAATCTACTTATGGTTTTTGCACTGTATATTTTTTGTTCGAGAAATCCTCTTCTAGTTTGAAGTTACAAAGATGTTTTTAATACAGCAATAAATATACTAGGCATATATCATAAGGAAATGAAATCAATATGTTGAAGAAATAGCTGTACTTTCATGTTCATTGCAACCTTATTCATAATAGACAAAATACAGAAAAAACTTAAACATCCATCAGCAGATAAATGAATAAAGAAAATGTGGTACTCATACCCAGTGGGATACTATTTAGCTTTAAAAAAGAAAAGAAATCCTGTCATTTATAACAACATGGATGAACTTGAAGGATATTGAGTTAAGCAAAATAAGCCAGGCATGGAAAGACAACTCAGAATCTCACTAATCTATGGGGTGTAACAGCTGAACTCATAGAAGAGAGAGTAGAATTTGGAGGTTAGCAGGGACCGTGGGGTAGGATGGGAGATTCGGCAAATTTGGCTTAGGGATGGAAAATTTCAATTAGATGGGAGGAATAGGTTTAAGAGTGCTATTGGACAACATAGGGAGTATAGTCCATAACGATGTGTTTGAAAATTGCTAGGAGAATACATGAGAAGTGCTCTGACCACCAACAATAAGTTTAAGTAAGCAAATAAATAAATAAAGTAATTCCAATGCGAATTACCTCAATTTAGTCATTCCACATGTAAACATATTCCGAAACAACATGATGTACATGATAAATATATACAATTTTTATTTTTCATTTTAAAAGAAAAGATATTTTCTATAGTTTCCTCTATCAGTATCCCATTGTGTTTCTAACCTGCCTGCAATTAAGGTGGATAGCGTAAGATGTGTAGTGTAAAGATAATTATCTTTTAAAATGTTCATTGTTTTGTGTGAAGTGATGCACGCCTGTAGTCCCAGCATTTGGGAGGCTGAGGCAGAAAGACTGCTGCTAGTTTGAGGCCAGCCTGGACTACATAGTGAGTTCAAGGCCAACCTGAACTACACAGTGACAGCCTGTCTTAAAAAAACAAAACAAAACAAAACCAAACCCTTGTAATTTCGGTATATAGAACATATGTGTGTAAGTTATCAAGTATTATAATGAAATGTGTCCTGCGAACCCACTACCCAACTCAATAACAGTATTATTCACAATGTACCATCTGCCTGGGGCCAGGCACTATCTACCCCATCCTCTGTCTCCTCACACCAAGACAGCTGCTATATTAGTCACTGTCACAAACAATCGCTGTGACAAAATATCTGAGAAAAAGATGACAGATTTATTTTTGCTCATGATCTTGGAGGTGTCAGTCCATCACTTTGGGCCTAAGTTCAGGGAGGGCATCATGACAGCAAAGCATGTGGCGGAGGAGGCGGGTGCTCACCTCATGGCAGCCAGGAAGTAGAGAGAAAAGGAGAGGAAGGGGTGGGGACAAGACATGCCACTCCAGGGCACTTCCCCCATCTTCTACAGTTTTCACCAACTCCATATGGTCTATCCAATTATGAACCCATCAGTGGATGAATCCATTCATGAGATCAGATCCTAAAAAATATGTTCCTGGGCTGTGGATATAGCTCAGTGGCAAAAGCGCCTGTCTGGCAAGCTCAAGGTTGTGAGTTTGATCCCCAGTACCCGCCCCACAATGTTCCTCTAAAGGTTTCCAAGAGTATTGTGCCATAGGTAGCTGTTTGAAACATATTCCTACATTTAACATTTATTCCTAAGATTGGCTATAGAGTAAACGAAGACAGGTGTGGGCAAGGAAGCAGGAGGCGCTGCAGGGCAGGGTGGGGCACGGCGAGAAGGGACGTGAACCACCACGAGGACTTTAATTTCTACTGGGAGTAAAATGAATGATGCTGTTAAGTGTCTGCTCTGTTTTTAATGATGGATGCTGTAGAGATCAATAATAACAAAAATAGAAAAATTCATAATCAAGTTGGAGCTTGTTAACAGTGTGACAAGGGGCAGATCAGAGTGTGTAAGCCACTTGGGAAAAACATGTCAACTTTACATAAGATTTTGAAAATGAGAAGACAATATAGGAATGAGAAATGTAAGTAAGGAAAGCAGAGAGCAAAACAGAAAAGGAAAGGAAAAAAAGAAGAAGAAAAACAACTGGTAACAAAATATTTTACCATCTTGCAAAAGCTCTTCCTTAGAAATTTGTTATTGTTGATGTCCATTTCATAACAATGGGAGCCACTAAAACTATAGCTGTGTTCTTTTAGAAATGGAACAAACAGTCCGTCAACTAATGGTCAGCAAGTTTGGCCGAGTAATAGATCTAGAAGCTCTTCAGACCCTTTCTGTTAATACAACACTTGAAGAATTGAAGATCAAAAAACTTAGAAAGGAGCTAATGAATGCAAAGGAAATGAAGATGTGGGAGGTAAGCAGCAAGGGCCACAAAGTCTCCTTGGGTAAATCTGGAAGAAGACAAGAAATCCTGGGACATTAAGGGGTTCCTATGAAGCATCTATACAGCTGCAGATGCCCGGAAGCCCCTGCTGGCTCCCTAGGGGCTTAAGTCTGTCTCTGCTTCCTTACTGTCAGGTTGAAGGGCTGTATCTGGAACTAAAAAAACCTGCACTGGTTTTTAGGGTACTGGATGAATATAAATATGTTATAAAATGGCATGAAAGAGAATGGAGAGAGTCTACTTTGAGGCCTACGCTGACATATAAATTCTCTGTTAGAACTGCTATCTTCTGATGAACCTTATTGTATTATCATACAAATTTTGGATGCTGTTTCAATTTGGTAATTAGAAATTATGCCTAAGTCATAAGTTTTATAATATGGATAGACTGTGGCTGGTAGGGTCTTAGAAGGTTTAATGCGCACATGTTATTCCCTGAGCCACGGTGTGAGTTGGTTCCCCAGTGCTAGCCTAATTCAGGACTGGCATTTTTATAAAGTTTTTGTAAATTCACACATCACTGTGATTTCTCTAAGTTCCTGTCCTATTTCATCAGCAGATAGGATTGGAGGAAAAGTTCCTGTTGCTATCTATCTTGTCCAATGACCCTGTCTTATTTGTGCTAATCTAAGATTTACCACCATACTTTGAGGAAGCAAATTGTTTAGGTGTTCAGGTTAACGGAACTGTTCTCTACCAGAGGAATGTTGGATATGATATGTGCAATCCAAAATAACTCACTGGTGCAATAGGACAACAAAAAAAAAGCCATTAGGCCAATATGTGGTCATTCGAATCACCCTCTGTGGGGCCAAGACTGGGAAAAGAGCATCTGAAAGTTTGCTGCTCAAATTAATCTCCCTTCCTTTGAAGTAATGAGTACCAGTATGCATACTCATTTCATTCCTCAACAGTAGGGTGAGATCTAGATGTATCTTATTTTTTACCTACTTTTATCTTTGAGCGTACTTCCATTTTTAAATTTAATGGAATCAGACCCAGTGCAGTTGCTTCTGGTTACATTTTCTTATTGGCTTCTTATCATGTTTTTATTTATGCATGTTGCTTTATTTTCCTAATGTTTTGATCAAATCTGGCTATCATTTTTCTCTATTTTCTCTTCTGTTCACTTAACCTATTTGATGTCTTCCTGGCCGAGTAGGAAAAGATTGCCCAAGCGCGGTGGGAACTAATGATGAAGACAAAAGAACACACCAAAAAACTTCACCAGATGAATGATTTATGTGTTGAGAAAAAGAAACTTGATTCTAGGTTGAATACACTACAGAACCAGCAGGTATATTCCTTTTTTAAATATCCCTTTTAAGAATTGAGGATGGCCTATACAAGTAGCTAGCCTCAAGAATGTTAAGTGCTGGCATTTTTAAACAAACTTCGTTATTCTCTTGGACTTTGCTTTATATTTTCTTTAAGCATCTTGGAAACAGTCTAAGCCAGGTGTTCTCAAACAGTGTTCCCCTATTCTATCACCTGAAAACTTGTTTGAAATACAAATTCTGGGGCCGCCCCTCAGAGGTAATGGATCAGAAATTCAAAGGGCAAGGTCCAGTAATCTGTGTATCAGCAGTTCTTGCAGATGATTCTGATTCAGGTTAGTGTTTAAAAATCACTGGTCTAAGAAAAAGTCCTCCCAAAAGATTTATTCCATGGGGAATGAATAACAAGAATTTGGAAAGTTTATAACTGAAGTTCAGATGTAAGAGAAAGACTAGAATTTGAATATCAAGTACTCTTTATCCACTGAAGAATCCAGGCAGTGTTTGAGAAAGTTAATGCCTAAGCGAAATCTTCACCAACTAAGCAGCCTGTAAAGACTGCTTGACTTGCTATGTGGTTTGATTTAAGCTCACAGAGCAAAGAACTTGGATGCGGGAAATCAGTTGGCTTGGAAAGCAGATTACTAATATATGTCTCTACATCACACATTATTACTTACTGTATTTTTACAAGTGTATGTAGGCTGTCTCGTTTTAATCCTCAAAACTACTTTTCAAAGTTGAAAAAAGTTAAGTAACTCACTCAGACTCTCAGAACTAATGCATGGTGAAGTTAGTTTTGAACTCAGGTCTTTCTGCCTCCAAAGCTGGCTTCGTTGCTTCTTATAATGATCTAGGAATGAATTGGGAGCTGGTTGGTAAAAACGAAAAAGCAAGTGTTACAAGACATTGTAAAGTAAGAGTACCCAAAATTTGAGTATGGTGAGGACAGAAGAGGTGGTAACTTCAAACTGGCCAACTGGAATGACAGTTCACCATGCATATTTTCAACTACAAATAACTGAGAGAGTGTTCCATGTTTTCTGCTACAAATAACCCTTGAGAGTATTAAACAGGAGACACTTTTGTCACTTGACAAGAAACCTAGAGGGAGATGACTATGGGCTTTGGGTTTGGTGGGTCTGTGATGTCAAGATATCTGGGTGATTCTCCCAGTGTCCCTTCATAGCCGTGAGCTATGGCTCTGTTTCCTATTCGTTTGCCAGTCTTTTCTATTCCTTTTATTAAGAAAACACAAGTTTTCCACTTATATTCACCTAGCCACCCCTAGCTGAAAGAGAAACTGGGCAAAGCTAGGGTTTAGTTTTTACAGCATAGCAGCACAATTCACAACAGCTAGACTATGTGTCCATCAACAGATGAATGGATAAAGAACACGTGATATTTTTACACAATGAAGTGCCAATCTCCTGTAAAAAAAAAGACAGATTTGAGTCTTTTGTAGGAAGATGGATGCACCTTGAGGCCACATTAAATGAAATAAATCAGACACACAAGCTTAAATATCACATGGTTTTTCTTCTATGAAAAGCCCAAAATATAAGTAAAAGATAGATAATATGAGATAGGGAGATAGATTTTTGTAAAAGGGAAGGGAGACTAAGAGATGGGGGGGGAGAGCCAAAGGGGATAAAAAAATGAAGATGTGTTATGTACATGTACCAACTGCCTGTGAGGAATTTAATCATTATATACTGCAAGCAGGTACTAATGGAAAAAAAAAAACTGAAGGAAAAAAAGATGCACAAAGGACTTTGTAGTAGTGTCTTGGGCCAGCCAGACAATCTCTTGGTGTCCTATTTCATTATCTGTAACACTGGAATAATAATACCAAGTTTGTTGCAGTTGTGAGGATTAAATGAGATGGGCTATGTGAAGCACCTTACACAGACTGGGTGCCAGGAAAGCATTATGTCTTTCCTTCAACAGATGTGTTTTTGCATTCAGCTTCTTGAACATGTACTTATGTAACGAGCATGAGGTAGCTGCTGGGTAAACCGGGGAAACAGTAATGATGGGCCCTCTCTCTATGAGGTACAAAATCGAGGAAGAAAGAGTATTCAAATAAGCATTTAGGTGGTACCATATGAAGTTGCCATTTAAAAAATACTAAAAAAGACCAAGTATCCTAAGTTTCAAACAGATCAATTTGGTAACTGTAATGATATGTATGTACGAGGGCTGTTTGCATAGGACAGAGAAGGAAATCTTAACCTAGCCCGTGGGACACATAGGCCCTCCCTGCAAGTGAGGTCTGCAGCACTGGCAGGATGGAGAGAGAAATCAGCCTTCTTTTTTGGGGGTGGGAGGTGGGATTGTATTAGTCTTTCCATTGCTGGGACCAAATACCCATCACTCATGACTTGAGGAAGAAGAACTTTATTTGGCTCACGCTTTCAAAGGGTTCAGTCCATGCTCAGCTGACTCCAAGGCAGGAATATCATGACCGGAAGGGGCTGCGGGAGCAAGGCTTTGTAGTTCAAGTTCATGGCAGCCCAGTGGCAGTCAGGGGAACAGTGCCAGAGAGGAAGCGGCCAGGGACCACATATGGTACCCAAGGTCAGGCCTCCGTGACCCGCCCTAGAAGTACAATCTGGGCCATACAGAAAAAGACAAGCAAACCTATCCTTTATGATTCCAGGTAATCAATGACTGATGGCTGGATAAGTGCTACTCGTCCAAAGTGGATTTGCATCTTAAGAGTTGTTCATTTGTCCAAAGGCAAATAGTAGGATTTTAGCATAGAAGACTTTAAATTAAGGAGCAGTAGCTTGTGAATTGACTGTAAGATTGGCATTCCTAATAGATACATAAGGAGAGGAGGATTTTTCATATCCCAAATGATACTTAAAGTACTGAGGTGTTTTCTTCCAACAGGGCAATGCCTTCCAGGGCCCACGGAAAGCAGATATTGTGGCAAGAAAGAAGATCACTGAACTGATTCAAGTCCAGGCAGAAAGAATTTTGGCATTAAAGGAAGAGATTTCTCTTTTGCGTAAGAAAGGAGGGCTTCTCCTCCCACCCATTCAGTCTACACAGAATGAATGAAGTCCATGGACCTTTAAGTTCGCTGTTTTCTCAAATCCACCCAAAATTTCTAACGTGTTCACTGTAAGTTCTGTCTCCTTGTCACTTGCAACCATCCTATTTTCAAGTGAACTTCTCTAAAAGTCTAAAACCAGATCCTGTCATGTAGTTCTTAATAATTTTTCTCCAACTTGGTTATGTTAGAACTGAGGGCAGCACCCATCTAATTATTATTGAACTGGACCACAGACCCTATGGGATTGGATATGAAATCTCACAAGGTAGTATCTCATAATTCCAGGAAAGCACCTGTAGTATATTTTGTTTTAGGAAAATTTATTTTTCAGATATTCTTAAGTTTTAGCCATTGGCAAGAAAAATGGTCATTCAGCCATCCATTCGAAAACTTCCTTTTCTTGGTCCTTGGATCCTTAGAAAATAAGCTTTGTTTTCAGTAAACATTCTCTAAGAGAACACAAGGGAAATTATTTTGCCAACAATATCTTAGAATAAGAAATGCAAATAAGAAGTTAGTATTGTTGACTTCATAAAGCAGTTATTTGAGTGCTCAGGATTTGGGAAATGCAGACAGACATAACAAAGCAGTTTCCTTCAGTCTGCTTTGGGTTGGCAGAAAGCAGAAAATAAACCAGCTTCCCAAATCGCTCACAAGTTTTGCAGACTCCCATGTTCTGAGTGGAGCGGAGGAATATGTTTTACAAAGGAACTAGGCAGTTTTTCTCTAAAGAGTTTTGCAAGTCCATCAGTATTCTAAATATTCCCCATGGTTTCTCATGTCCTATGCCATCTTCTTTCAGGTTTTATTGAGTCATTTGCTGATTTGCATGCAGAACAGCAAGAAATGCAATAGATTGCCATCTCTGAGAAATCTTCTCTAAGAATCCCTTTTGATGTAACATTTTCAGCCTTCTGGTTTGGGGACTGAGTGTTCATGAAATTCATGGCCATGCTACACTTGGTGTCCTGGTAGCATGTGGGAGTTTGCAGTCAGACACCTATGGGTCTGTACTACTGAATACTCACTGGAGCCTGCCCCAGAATATTCATTCCTCACTGAGAAGGAGAGAGGAAGAAGGCAATACTGTATTTCATAAATGTACAAAGAAACTGCAATGTCAAGCATTCCTAATTTGTGGTTAGTCTGCTAAAGCTGCCCCTCCATACACAGGTGTTGCTTTCTTCGTGTGTTGGAATACTCTTAGACGTAGCTGCTTAGCCTATCGTCAGGATGCCTTCACATTCCCATTTAAGAAGTCAGAATGACTTGTTTACCTGTCACCTTCAATCTTGAATGCAGCGGCTTCTCCACTGCGGAGCATCTTCTTATGCTGTATGCCCATCGCTAGGTGCCTTTCAAGCATTTTTAAAAATGTGCTAAGCACAGCTCTGAATGTTTCATCTTTTTTTATTGCTGGGTAGAAAAATCACCCCGAAACTTATCTGAAAACAACCTATTATTACACTTCTGTTAGGGCTGAGAGTGTTTCCAGCAGTCAGGAGTCTGGGGTTAGCACCTGTGGCTCAGGGTCTCTCCCGGAACTGCAGTCACACTGTGAGTAGGGGCTGCCGCCACGTGACGCTCTGCAGGAGCCTTTGGTCTCTTACCACACGGCCTCTCCACAGGGCTGCTTGTGGCATGACTCCTCCAGAGCTGGTGACCCAAGACTGAGGAAAAGAGTGGGAAAGAAGCCCCGGGGAGTGGAAGCCATGGCCTTTTACAGCCTAACCTCAGAAGTGACAGACAGTCACCATTCCAAACGAGTCACACGGGCCAACCTCAGTGTGATGTGGGAGACACTGAACAGATGGGGAAACCGGTGGGGATCAGTGGGGGCCGTTGTCAGGCCAGCTCCCGCATGCAGCAGCTGACAGGGTTCTGCGAAAAATACTGAGGAGATACTCCCCTCTTCCTAGTTGTCAGAGCCGCAAGTTATGCCATCTCCCTGGGCCACATTTTATTATCTGACACATAAAGAATTTAGATAAGCTCTGAGCTCATTTCCCTTCTGAAATTCTGGGATTTTAATTGCAGCAACAGCGAATTTAGTCTGTAAAAGAGCCATGTCAAGGATTTCGACTTACAGTAAAACTAACTGGGATTGTTTTTTCCCAGTTGGAGGTGGACTAAATCATTCATTAAATTTACAGTATGCAGGGCTTCATCTACCGTGTCTGGAATTTGACAACACGGATAAGAACACTTGATTATTTTATCTTTAATTTGCCTTAGTTTCATTTCTACTTGATTCTAGCTATGGTCTTGAATCTGTAATTGTATGTGGACACCTGAGTCTTTGAGAAACTTCAAACAGCCCGAGGGAGTGAGGGGTGGGAGCTGTCCTGCTCTCTTGATTGGGGCGCTGTTCTTTGCAGCTTGCAGTACTCCAAAGCAGCCTGGCCTGAGGCGACACTGTCTACCAGCCTGTGTCACTTGTAGGCCGTCAGCAGGCTTTGACCACGTATGGTTTTGGAACTGGGGACAGAACCTAAGGCTGCTCCCTACTGAGCTACATTCCCAGCCCTTTTTATTTTGCTTTGAGACAGAATCTTGCTAAGTTGCCCAGGCTGGGCTTGAACTTGAAATCCTCCTACCCCAGCCTGCCAGAGTGCTGGCATTACAGGCGTGCAGCGCTATGCCTGGCTCACTCAGGCACTCCGAACTCTTGTCCATAGCATCACTGAAACTCAGCACCGAAAACAAAAGACTGTGAAGGCCAGCCCCCGTGTCGGCACAGTAAAAGGTGCTATTCACTCCTGCCAAGGTGCCCCCATCAGAGGGTCAGCCTGCAGAGGTCTGTGGCCCACACTGCTCTCCGTACCACCCACCAGGTCTTACTCTTCCTATTAGTGCTCTGTGGAGTCATGAGAGACCAAATCTAAAACTTGCATCTAAAGAAATAAAAGTGCAATGAAATTGAATAGCTAAACTGTCTCATTTTCAGGGCTGACATTTAAAGCCTAGTGTCCTTTTTCTTTCTTTCCTGCAACTAGTTAAGGTAAATATACACACACATGGCATTTAACGTGTCTTGTAAGTGCTTTTCCTTTCCCAGGACTCATACTTTTTTTGAGCTAAAATCATTCTGCATTTTTATGATTCCAATGCTACCTAGAAAGCATGTATTTCACATGGTATTTCAATAGAGTTCACCAAAATCTACCCTGGCAATTACTTTAGATCATCAAGGAAAATAAAAAAACGAAGGGAGGCCTTTCAAAGCCTAGCAGTGAACAGCAGCTTCGATCTGACGGTGGCTGGATTAGCAAAGCTCAGAACAGTAGCCTGCCTTCTCCTGGATGCTTCTCCTGAGGCGACTTCTAGGCCCTGGATGCTAGGCTGTGTCTACAATCCCAGTCATCTTACTTTTTCTCTTGCCTACTCTGCTCCTTTCCTGTTCCTTCTAGGTTCCTTACAGTCATTTCAGTGTTTTAAAAAATACTGCTTTCCTAAAACTCATGTTGTGGTCCGATGAGAGTTCTTTTCCTGATTGAGCCGTTTGAAGGTACAAGGACACAAGTCCAGGGAGGAGCAGGATATGAGACTTCTGGCCAGCAGAGGGTGCACCAGACTCAGGTTGGAACCCCGACCTCCCACACCCCAAGCCCCAGGCTTTCCTGGGACAGCGCCTATCATAGTCCATGTAGCTCAGGGCCACAGCAGGTGCCTTTGCCTATGCAAGGCCTTAGGTTCAATCCCTAGTACCACGAAAAGAAAAAAAAAGCTGGCACATTTCTTAAGATTGTCTCAACTGGCATTTCAGCTACGACTCTGTTTTGCTTAAATCTACAAAATATCTCCCACATGTCAAACCCTCGGTTAAAAGTGTGCAGACTTTGATCATCAGCTTCAGCCCCCATCTGAGCAGTAGCTCTCCTATGAGCCCTCTGGAAACTTTCTAAAAATCTCCCTGCCACGCAGAAAGGTTTTTAAATTTCAAGAATGTGCGGCTGATGCTTTGGTTGGACAAGAGTAAGTAAATGTTGATTTTAAACAAGTGAGTCAACGGCTCCAGCGATGCGGCTGGTGTACCTTTAGGGAGAAAGGGAGTGAATTTATCAGGCTTTGCATGTTCACATGTAGCACAGCACTCGGCTAAATGGTACTTTGGGGGAAATATTTGGTCTTCAACACACACACTCGCCTACATAAAAAGGATTAGTTTCATTCCTTCCCTGTAACCAAAGCTTCACCTCAAATCCAGTCGGCAGAACTGAGAATCCACCTCTCGCGGCCTAGTGTATGATGTCTCCCTCTGGGAGTAAACAGTTACCAATGCATTCCGCATTAATCAAAACACAACCGGCATTCGATGTTTAAAAAGATCCGAAAGAAAAATGAAAACCATCTGCCACTGCGTCCAGTCCTCAAGGCTCGATGGATCTGAAAACATCACAACTGGGTATTTTCTTCAGCTCCTCCAAGACTGAACTCTAATGGTCAAAGAAAATGCTGACTCATCCATGACTAAGTGGAAGGTTACAGGGAAGACTAAACATTTATTTAGAAGTTACAGTGTTTGTTTTTACAGAGATATGTTGCCACAGATTATTGATTCTGGAAGGTCTGTTAATGCTTACGGTGCTGTACATCTCTTGGTGTGTTCTCATGGCATCTGAGGAAACACTGCTTTTGCTACCGGGCACTGCCATCTTCCGGGTGTCTCTAGTCTGTGCTGCCCTGGCCCTTGCGTTTTGCTGGTGCTCTTCAAAAACAGTGTGCTAGGGTCCCCCGCCTTCCATGAGCTCATCTGTGGACCTTCTGCAGCCCCCAGGAGCTGCGGGTCCTGGGAGGAGTCTGCATCGTGGCCGGTCTGCGTCACTTTCTTGGGTGACTCCTATTACCTTACGGCTTGTTTCCCCTTTCGTACATCAGCAGGGAGAATTCCTTAGGTTGCTCCAGAATTATAAAAACACATATACATTTATTTACAAGTGCATAAATATATAAATATGGCTATAATAGAAAAATAAATACCAATTTTCTCTCTTTAAAAAAACACAATATAGTCTTTCTGGGATACTGGCTTCTGCTTAAATTGTGGGAGGTGGTGTTTCAAAAGACACAGGCACTGATGGGCTGCAGGAGAGCCGCATCCCAGGTTCCTGTCCTCCATAGACCCCTGAGGGGTGCTGGGGACACCAGTTTCCTCCACCCACTTGGCAGGAGTCAGGACTGTCCACTTCTTCAACTGGTACAAGGCCCAAGCAGCACGGGGGCCCTAAGGGAGAGAGAAAGGAGCAAACATTAACATCCAGACTGACTGGTGGGCCCGGGGCTGATCTCTCTGTGGTGGGAGGTGGTTACACTGGTCCTGAGGGAGGCACAGCAACCTACAGCCAATTTAGGCATTTGTGTCCCCACCAAGGTCTCTCACTCCTGTGGGGAAGGCCCCTTCCTATCCACATCCTGCCTGCCCCGGGACCTGGGACTGTAGAGGGGCAGATGAAATCGGAGGAGCTGTGGAATGTGGAAGGAAGCTCAGCTCTTTCCCTCCTCGGGCTGCCAGTCCACCCTTTGGTGTGGCTTCTGGTCAGAAGCCTCCCACTCACAGTGCATTTCCCCCAGTCCAGCCTCGTCCACTGGATCGGGCACTAGGAGGTAACTGCTTTCAGAATTTAACATCCCAGAGACAGGGTCCAGCATCTGCACGTGAAGGGACATGCACACTGTGGAGGTTAACATAGGCCAGTCCTCCATACCAGCCTGTGCCTTAGCATGCACCCCCAGATCTTCAAGGAGGCTGGCCCAGAGGGAGACAGTGGAGTGGGGGTGGAGCAACTGGCTCTGAGTCCCCAGGAGAAGAAGTTCTGTGGAAACAGAGCTGTGATGATGATGTTTATAAGAACTTGGCACTTCAATGGTTGACGCAACTTCTTCTTTAATTAAGAGACAAGATCCAACAAAGCAAGTGATTAGAGATGCCTTCGTGTGGTGAGAGACAGCAGTGCTGGAGCTGGGCAGACCCCTCTGGACCTCTGTAGTGAGGGATGGTGGCCACCCACCCCTGCTGCCCTGTCCTTACCAAACAACACCTTAAGGCTTGTCTCCCCT
The DNA here is from genome assembly GCA_004365215.1 of Cuniculus paca. Taxonomy (NCBI): domain Eukaryota; kingdom Metazoa; phylum Chordata; class Mammalia; order Rodentia; family Cuniculidae; genus Cuniculus; species Cuniculus paca. The sequence continues at coordinate 2,584 of RJWT010022835.1, read as the reverse complement.
TCCCCCAAGCCACTCCCGGGTTCTGGGTGCCTAGCTCAGGTCACCCCCAAGCACCTTACTCAGTTTCCCCAACCTGGCTAACCTGAGTGGAATGGAGGGTCCCAGGCAGCGTGCAGTTTAGGATTTTCAGCTGCTCTCCTTTTTCCTGACTGGGTGACGGCTGCAGGCTGCTCTTGGAAGTGGTGGCGGTCTTTGGGCTGGAGCAGCTGGTGAGTGGAGTCATCAGGCAGTGTGTATAAGAATGGGCCCTCATCAGGGCTAGACGTGGGAGCCCTGCATTAAACAGGACCAGATGGGAAGTCAGGGAGGAGGCCTGGACTCCCACCCTCCCCTGGCGGCTTCCCTGTCTGAGGTTATCAGAGCTGCTCAGTACTCAGATGGGACAACGACTGTTTCCTTTGATCACCAAGGGCACTGCCTTGTCATCCCCACTGACGGTTATAGCCCATTCCCATTTTAGTCTGTGTGGGGAGGTGTGAATGGGTGTCCAGGAGCCTGACTTGGTGTTTCTGGTCTACCTAGGAGGGAGGGATTCCCAGAAGCAATTTACGGCCCCAAGCAGAAAAGGAACAGTACCCACAAACACACCAAGAAAGGGTCCCGGGGAACTGAGTTGACAGAGATGGGGGTCTCTGAGTGAAGCACTGCTCAGCTCTGGGTCTTGGGGACAAAAGGAGAGCTGGGGAGAGGCCCAGTTACCTGGCAAGCTCATGGCTCTGGGGGTCATATCCACTGTCAGGAACAGTCTGCCTCAGCAGGCTGTGGGTGTCGCCCTGCTACTCAAAAGAAAGAGTAAAGAACAGGTCATGTCAAGGGGTCTAAGGGACTTGCAGCGTTCACTGTTCAGCAGGAGGAGCTGTTGCTGAGGAGAGCCTGGCCCAGCAGCTGGCATGAGACGGCCGAGCGCAGCCCCCCCACCTGCTCCTGTGCCTGCACTGCTGCCCGCACGCCCAGGAGCGCATTACCTGCTGCCGCGCCCCTCGGCAGTGCTGCTGGGTCTTCAGGCCCGGGTAGCCCCCTGCAGTTGCAGGGCAGCCCCTATTCAGCCCATTAGCATAGGCCCGTCCGTGGATGCCACTGACGTAGGGCTGTCCATTGGCTCGGTGGCCTGGGAGTCCTCCCAGCGGCACCATGGTGTACTGACAGGAGGACGACACAAGGGCGCTTCGAGGGAAACCCACATCTGTTGTATGTTCTGGAAGAACAGAAGGACAGAGGTTTGCTTAGGCCAAGGAGGCCTAGGGCGGCTGCAAAAGTCCCACTCTCTCAACTACGTAAGCTCTGGATAGAGGCAGGGAGATGACACATTCAACAGGTGGAGAGGATTTTCTCTCAATCTTCTTACTGTCACCTCTTTTTTCTAACATGTATCCTTCTTCTGCAGTGAGGAGAAGCATAGGGACACATGGGGCACAGGTTTGGGGAAAGAGGTAGTGAGTGAGAAGGAGCATTATTTAGGTGAAGGAAGCGGGCTGTGCGCGTTGTCATTTGAAGCAGAAACTAGTGGAGAAATCGGACTAACCCAGGATAAGGGAAAAGCTCCGGGCAGCCCTATGCCCAGAGGAGAGGCTGGGGCAACTGAAGTATGAACCTGGGGCCAGAGGGGCAGTTGTGGACACTGAAGAAGATGGAGTGAGGCAGGTACAGAGGCAGGGGTCAGGCCAGCTTCAGCTTCTCACACCCCCATCAGCTAAGCTATGGAGTTACGACGCAAGGGCCCAGGCTTGGCGGCGTCGCTAACTCTCTGGGACCTCGGGGGACCCAGGAACTTGAGCTGCCAATGGAGCAGGCACTCCTGGCCCTGTTCTGGGCAGAGGCCTCCTTGAAGGGCTGGGCAGCCCCCCTTCCTTCCAGCTGCCTTCCTCGCCGTGCTGAGCAGTGTTACTCACTCTGCTTAGACCAGGCCCTCCACAAGCAGAAGGGGATGAAGGTAACGATGATGAGGACAATCGAGCCCAGGACGACTCCAACAATCAGGTAGGGCAGGTCGCTGGCACGTGCCACCATGGCCCCAGTGCCGACTGGTCGCTCCACGGTTTCTGGGGGTGGGGGCTGTGGGGCGGCCAGAGTTGGGGGTGGGAGTCGACCAGGCTGACCAGATTTCCGAGCTGTAGTTAGGGACAAAACATGCATCAGCGACTATTTCTTTGACATCTTCTTTGCAACAAGCCAAAAAAGAAAATACAGTATTCCAATTCTATAGGTATAGCAAATGGGGGTCAAACTCACTAGATGGGGCTTTAAAATCCCTTATGTGAACTGTGTCTATACTCAGCATGAACTTGGCATCTAATGTGAAATCTGGTGTTGCTGAGACTTGAACTTTGCATTGCAAAATCTAACTTTTTGTGTGTGTGTGAGCCAAGCACCGAGGTGCACTGGTATAGTGTTTTTTGAAAGAATAACTGGTGAACTTTGGGAAGAAAATATTTAGAATGTGGAAGAACACCAAGTGAATTGGGAATGGAAGCATTTACCCATAAATTTGCTATTCCTAGTTTAAGGGACGTGGAGCACTGGGTATTAAGAGTGGGGTACAGAGCAGGCATGTTTGGGGACTCAGTGAGACAGACAGTAATTGGGA
>RJWT010022834.1:0-17022 GCA_004365215.1 Cuniculus paca | reverse complement strand
CATCAGAGCAGCTTTGGTTTATCAAATTTCAGTTATCTAGGTTGAAGGTGCTTGAAAACATCTGTAATTGACAAGAATCATTATTCCTCTTCTTGCTTTGTACCCTGCCCCTTGGCATGGGGCAGGGGGCCATGGAATAGTACTGTGCATAGCAAATACGTTTCTGAAGAAGTGATTTCATATGCTTGTGTCATGGTTTTCAAGATTCTCACTATGGTTGGTGATTTTCTAGGAGAGCATACAGGATGCAGGATGTAGTTATATTGATGGCTATGTTTTATTACAGCAATAGGGTGGAAAGAAAAGCAGGCAAAGGAAAAAAGTACTTGGAGCAAAGTCTGGAGGAAACCAGGTCTAACTTCATTAATCCTCTCTTAGTGGAGACAAGTAGGACATGCTTTCTTCTCCCAGAAGTGTCGTGACAGCACGTGCAAAATGGTATCTTACCAAGGAAGTTCATGAGAAACTCACAGCTTAGAGTTTTATTGCAGGATTGTCACTAAGGTATCTACCTCCCTGGCATTTACCCACATTTCACACTCTTGAAAAGAAAGGAAGTGTTTGGCATAAACCATATTGTTTGTACAGTTTAGACATATGAGCTATTCTTATCAACTAACACTTCCAGCTAGCATTCGCAGTTGTCTACTAAGGACCAACTTCGTAAGAGCTTTCAAAATATAGCAGTCCAGGCCTGCTGCTGTATTCACTGTTTTCTATACAACCTGTTGATTAGAAATAACCAATGTGGGCTCTAAAGGTGTCGCAGTGTTATAGTTTCTTCCAATATGCTAGGCAGCACAATTTATGTCATCATATTTGAAAATAAAAATCTTTAAATAGATTGTAGAGTAGAATGTTGCCTCAGAAGCTAAAGATATTCTTGCATCTCTTTCATCCATAGTGTACTGAAGCTTGCTCGGGAGAGCCCATTTTTGCTTCTCTTTCCAACGCCTACATTCAGTGATAATGACTTTGTTATTGAAAGTGTTTATTTGGGGATTACTTATACCACAGAAACCAGCAAAAACTGCAAATAGGTTTTTCTTCCTAGAAAATCAGTTATTAAACATATATACCACCATCTATCTCTCATTGCTAACTTAAATTTCATTCAATGTATTTCCCCTCTAAGTGATGGTAAAAAGAAAAGATATGTTTTATGTAGAATATGGATTTCCTTTTGCTTTTTATAGCTGGCATCTTGATCTTTTCTGAACAATACATGAGAACTCATAAATCTTTTATTCAGATCTTCTGCCTGGTTTATATATTTTTCACATGTATTAGTTTAAAAACTTGGAATTATCAACTTTAAAAATCCAAGTGAGTTACTGATAATGTTGCGTTGTTCATAATTACTGGTATATAAGTAAATGCGTAAGATTATAATTATTTTGAAAGGAGCTTGAAATGAAATCTTATGGTGTGCTGATGTCCATGCCAAGAAACTTCTTTTTCCAAGCTTTCCTTTTGTGAAATTACTATTTTAAATGCCTCCTAAACAATTTTCTGTTCTCTAATTATAAGTGGACCCTTTTGGTACTGTAGAGAGCCTGTTCTTGTCATCTGCTATTAGTCGTCTCAGCTGTCAACTAGTAGTGTGAAACTGGAGAAGTAAACTGTCTCTCTGCTGAACTAAAGTCATGTTCCAAGCATGTATCTGAGAGTGATAGTGGGCACAAAAAGAGGGAAGAGAAGTAAAGTCAGAAAGAAAATGAAATTCTCTCAGTAACGCTCTCCCACACTTTATCAATAGAACCTCATTGCAATCAGAAAAAATGAATGTGCCTGACATTGATGGAGCATGATTCATCAGGTTAGAGCTATTGAATTTTTTTTTTTCATTCTGCTCCCATGTTATTTTTCCAAGATTTTACTTAATGATGCAGCCCTTCTACTTAATATTCTCAGATGCTTCTCCCTCAACTGATACCCAGGTTTGTTATTCAGGATCCAGGCTCTTTCATAGTGTGATGCAAATTTCACTTTCCCTGTTTTCCTACCTGTATTTACCCTGCAGAAAAACTGTCAAACCCTTTCAAAAGTGTTTTGTTTTCTTCTGTTTTGTTTGTTTTTACTTTTTTATGTGGATGACTCCTGTCATTTCCCGTGTGTCTGTGTTTCTTGACTCCCTATACTGTAAGCTCTGTAAATAAGGGCTGCAATAACTGCTATATTAAATCTTCCTGCAGAATTAATTTTGATACACTTTTGCAGTAAAATATTAATTGACTGTCTCTATACAGAACCATTGGTCATTACTGTCTGTGCCATGCTTTGCCTGTCTCTTATTCTTTAGGCAGATACACAGATTGACCGAGAACATCAAAACTTCTATGAAGCATCTTTGGAATACGTCTTTAAAATTCAAGAGGTTCAAGAAAAAAAGAAGTTTGAATTTGTTGAGCCGGTAAGTTTTTAGTTCCTATAAAATAGTAGGTAGGCTCAAAACAACCTATAAAAAAACTGTAGAGTGATTTCCTGTTGAAAAGTATGATCTGTAAAAATACAAGTGGAGTGGGCAGGGATGAGTAGCTAGAGAACAAGGCATTTTTAGAACAGTGAATTTTTCTGTAGGATACTTTAATAGTGTGTAATGTCATACATTTGTCAAAATCCATAGATATACAGTGCAAAAAATGAGCCTTAATATAAACTATGAATTCAGTTAATAATTTTGTGTTGATAGTGACTCATCGACTTAGTAAATCTACCACAAGAATGCAAGATATTAATAATAGAGAACATTGTTTCTGGGGGAAGTGGGGACTCAGGGAATAGGGAAGATGAGAGGTGTATGCCTGACTGTTCCTATGAAGTCATTTCTTTTCCTAAGTGAGTAAAACCTCATGGATTCTCTCAATGTAAAATGCATCACAGAGAAGAGCAGGTGGCTGGTCTTTATAAGTATACTTCATTTTCATAGCATTTTTTTCAAATCATCCCCTAATATGTATAATATTGCATAAATAAACATCTTTATACGATGGCATCTGTGATGATTAGAAGTAAGCTGGAGTCAAGGCAATCTTCTGTTGCAGATATAAAAATATATCTCAGTTTCCGCTGGAGAAAGAGACAGGGTTAATAAATGCATAAGTAATAAATATGTAATTTAAGCCATTCTTCCTATGTCCATCTTTAAAATACCCATTTATAATAAAACAAAATACTTTATAGGAGTAGTAGTGAGAAGGCACAGGGTGACAGCATTTAAAAATATATTTGACATAATTCATTTTGTAATGAAAACTCCCAATTGGTGCCCTAAAGATAATGAGATGTTAAAGACGAAAGCCTGTGGGAAATACTGGTCCCTCCTGGCTTCCAGGACTTTTTTTGCTAGAGTACCCCCTCTCTTCTGTAAACTGGGTACTTAACAAGTTTGATTAAGGAACTAGAGGCTATAAGTCAAGCTAGAAGATTTAACTTTTACCTTTTATTTAGAGGAAAAGACTTAATTCCAAATTCTGTTTGCTAAACAACTAAGTCCTTAAATTCCTTGGAATAAATTGGTAACAAGTAATAGAACCTCGAGGATCTCATTGAACTTCATATGACTTGTGAAGCTCACCGCAAGGGGAGAGTTAGCCTAGACTAAAACCACTATGGTAACTGTTCCTTTTCTCTTTGGCTAAGTCCTGCCCCAGAATCTCACCATGGTTTTGAAGCCACACTTCTTGCCAGCAGATTTCTTCCCTAGAGCCTGCCTCCTGGTATTTCTGAATTTGAACTCTTTGCTACCAACTATCAGACCCCATTAATTGTGATTTTTTTCCTGCATATTCTTCCTTATGTGTTCCCATTTCCTTCAGATACTGCTCATTTACAGTGCTGTTATTCCTCCTCACACCTGGAATGATCTTTCAACATCTGTATACCTCTATCCTTTCTGGACAGTGCTGTGAAATAGCCCTTTTCATTGTCTAAGTCTCTTTATATCCTATTCTGTCTGGAAACAGTGAATTAGACCATTCTATAAGATGACATCAGATGTATAAAAAGATTATAAAAGCATTTGCTCACAGATGGTAGAAAGAATGATAAGAATTCATGATTTCCTGTGAAGCCATAGCCAAATGGAAAGTACCCTTCCGTTGAAATGTGTCTTCCTCCATTCCATCTACCTTACTTCAGACTATGGCATTCTGATAAATATTCTGTCATACATGCCTTTCTTGTGATTCCATAATCAAAACTGGTGTTCAAATTGTACTTCCACAGTATTTTCTTGGCTGCTGTATTTTTTCCTATTAGAATGTCATGCCAATCAAAATAGTACTGCCGGTTTATAGTCTTACCCTCATTTCTAGCCTCAAAAACACATTGATAGAGTTTCATATATTTTTCATTTTAATAATAAGACTATAAATAGGATTAACGAAATCTTAGCATGCATGTTGATCTTACACATTTCCAAAATAATTTGGAAGGAACAGTTTTTTAAAATTCCAAGAACAAAGCTCACGAGAGCTATAAACTTACAAGCACTTGAGAATATTTTAATATTTTTGCAGTTTTCATTCTGAATAAATTCTATTTGTATTTGCTTTGTTGCATATTGCAGAAATTTAAGTGTCTCCTAATTTTATCTCAGATTACTTTAACAAATGAGCATTAAAGAAAGCAGATGTCCTAGGTGAAACCTGTCTCTCATAGATTATAAAATACAGAATAGAGAATAGAAGTAGAGGATGGTGATTCACAGTAAATAATATTATTTTATGATTATACGTTTGAGAAAATTTTACATTGTTTCACTTACCACTTGATAGATTTTTACTATTATGAATAATGTTCATGTTCTTATGTAGATACATGTTTTCATCTTGATTGTACTACAATTACTGAATTATATAAGTCTATGTTTGATCATTTGAGGAACTTCTAGACTTGTACTTTTCATTTCACATTACCACTGAAACTGTATGATGGGTCCAGGTTTTCTATATCCTTACCAAAACTTGCTATTAACTCATTTTTTGACTGTAGCCATCTGTCTTCATCAACTTCTCATCACTAGGACAAAATACTCAACAACCACAGCTTAATCCCATGGAGTATAACATTTTTTTTGTCATAAAGGCCATAAACATGGGTATGTCAAACCCACATTTATTCTTTAGAATATTTATTGATGAATTATTAATTTTAATCTTATGAGTTTTATTGTATTAAACAATGAATGCTTAGCAGGCAAAAAATATCACAAAAAGCAAGTATCACATTTTTAATATGTATTGAGTATTTATAAAAAGGCATCAAATTTTTAGCATTGACTGGTTGTTGGTGTACAAAGTCTAGAAAAGAATAACAGAATTAAATTCCTATGTGAAATACAATGAAAATACTAATATCACTCTACAAAAAAAAAACTTTACATTAACAATCATACCTAAGGCAGTCTTCATACATGTTCCATAGACACATATCACTTACATTGACAGCACATGCATTTTGCTTTCTTGGTCTTTTTGGAGGACGTACTTCACATCTTTCTGTTTTTTCATGAGTTTGTATTATATTATACAATGTGTAGTTAACATGAACATAAACTAGCAATAAAATAAAGTATTAAATTTTAATATTTGTTGCACATTTAGAATAAACATCAACATTTTCCCATCAGCTGCTTACAAAACCTAAGATATAACATCAGAAAAAAAAACCTGTGTGAACTATAGTGTAAATACAAGTCTGCCACAGAAATACTCTTTGCCTCAACTGTCATTTCAAGGCAGTCTTCTCATGTGACACCTGCATATTCCATCCACTCATCTTGCTTTCACTGACAGCACATGCGCTTACCTTTCCTTTCCTATGTGGCAGGCGATTGTTGTGACCTCTCTTCCTGTTTTGTTAAGTGCTTCCTACTGTGTTATGCAATGTGATCTTAGTAGGGAAATAAGATATCAATAAAATATCAAATGTATACTGAGTGTTTAGAATAGACATTAACATTTTCACATCGGCTATTTATTTGCTTATAAAACCTAAGAGATAACATCAATGAGAAAAACATTGAAAATACCAATAGAGCTCTACAACAAAAATAATCTTTGCTTCAATTGTCACACCCAACACAGTCTTCACACATGAAAACTGCATTTTCTGTACACATGTATCACTTATAGTGATAGCACATTTGTTTTGTTTTCCTGTCCTTTCTTATAGGGCACAGTTGACATCTGTTTGGTTTTCCTATTCTCGTAGCAGGTCTATGGGATGCTGTACCTGCCTGTTTGCCTGTCAGCTCACCAACGTGCTCCACAATTTTGTTGCATATTTCCTCGGGTAGAAACATTTTGTTTTTCCTCTGCTGTAAATAATCTCTTATGAGTTCCAGTCCCAAACTTTTAAGAAAATTTCTCCATGGTATTTTGTATTTGTTATTTTCTTTGTAAACTGTCATACTATTTAGGTCACACATGTTTAAGATCAAGCGAAATACAACCATTGGCCAATGCTTTGTTTTTTGAGTGACATTGTGGTTGATGCATAACTCATCAACAACATCTACTCCACCTTTGGTTTTGTTGTAGAAAGTTTCCATCTCAAGCTTCCATTTTGTTGAGGTTTTCCTATCAATATTTGCATCGTGGTACAATCTTGATATCAGCAGTACCAGTTTGTTTTTCTTTGCCATATCTGATGTCAACGTAAATCCTTCTGAAATTCGAATATTTTATTGCATAATTCCCTGTTTTGAAATTGCAGCATTTCATTTGCAATTTCTGCTTTCTTCCTGCATACAGTTCTATGCTGGTCAATTTGTACTTTGTTAGCAAATGTAACATCAATTGGAAACTGGTAAATCAATTGTTGAATGTCACATTTTGACTAATTTGGGAAATAGGAGCAACAAATCAGTTCACAGCATCATTCAGTGTATAACTACAAATAAGGATCTGATGACTGAGTTCCAGGATAAATTTCTATATTGAAAGTTTAATAAGTCTTCACATCTACAAGAACATAAATTTTATGGCCTTCCTATGTCCTATATTTTGACCCATCATTTTTCCAGAAGTTTTTTACATTCCTGTGATTAGCATGCAAAATCTCTGCTAAGTACAGCAGACCTGTGAATGCTTTTAGTTCAGCTAATGAGGCATCATAACAAGCACATTTTTGAGTATGACTATTGGTCTAAACAGAACTTTTTACTTTTATTTCAGCCTTTGTGTATTTCACAGCATCTTGTAGCATTTCGTCTGTTACAATTTCCAACACTGAATTGCAGTGCTGGCATTCTGTCCAATATGTTTCACCCCAACCAAGAACCTCACTATATTTTTGAACCTAGGTCTAACATTGGACCATTCCATTTGGTTACAGGACCGTTTCACAACATTTTGACTAGTCAAATATGTACCTACATTGCTGTTTTCATCATCTGAATCATGGAGATCTGGATTCCCTGTATCTGTATCAGTTGATTCTTGTTCCATTTCACTATCATAGGAACATTGACTCACATGGCCAGTGTCAAAGTCGTCATCATCATCATCTTCATCATCACATACCCACACCACTCTTCTGTTATGAAAGCATGTATTTTGCCATAGTGGATCATCTTCATCATCCATGCACAAGTAATCTAATGAGTTACTTTTGACCGTCTCGAAAACTTAACAAAATCTGGTTTTTCATGTGCCATTGTACTGATTTGGGCTATTTCTACCAAAAATATGAAAAACAAACTTTCTATAAAACAATCCTAGAGTGGTGTTGGGTGTATTACACCCTCAGATGCTCAGGTAAACATGCATAATCTGCTGAGCAGAGCACCATGGCAGTGAAAATCCTGGTGTGACACTTGCACATTTGCACCCACCTTACCTTGCTTCCTTTATCCCTCAGACAAAGGTATGGAGACGGACAGCTGGCTACCGTTGTGCTAAAGTAAAAATTTACAATAGAGAAGTAAGATGTGTTTGTGAAACCCAGTGTTATGCTCTCAGAAGGAGCAAATTATTATTGGCTCACAGGGCAGTTTATGTTTGGCTGGCTCTGAAGCATTGCAGAGGAAAAGATACTCAACCTATAGTAAGTAGCCAAGAAGCAGAGAAAGAGAGGAGGAGCTGGGGATACAAATGTACCCTACCTGATTGTGCCCCCATAACCCACCTCCTGACAGCAAGTCAGCTATGGTGACCCCAAAACCAATCACCTTCCAAAAGTTCTATTTAGGAGCACATGAGCCTTGGGAGAACATCTAGATATAAACCACAATAGTCCATCCCTGGCCACCAAAAGACTCATGGACTTCTCTTTAATGCATTTAATTCTTATCTTAATAGTTTCAGCATTGCTGAAAAGTCCAAATCCAAAATCTCTTTTAAGACTCAAGGCAAACTTCATTTCCTGTAAAAATGAAAAAGAAAGTTAAACATTTCCAACTTACAATGGTACAGGGTAAAAACTACCATTTCGAAAGGGAGGAATAGAAGGATAGAAAGAAATCAGACTGAAGCAAGACTGAAACCCAGCAGGACAAACATCCTGTAGCTCCATGTCTAGCACCTAGGGCAAGTTGTGGTAAGACATGAGCTCTGAAGGCCTTAGGCAGCCCCACCCCTAGGGAATTACCCTGTTGCAGACCCCATGGCCTCTCTGTTGGTGTGGCTTCACTCATTGCCTGTGGCTTCCCTCAGCAGATATTTTAAATTCCTGGCATCTCCCAACTTCCTGGTGTCTTCACTGCACTTTTGGTTTCACTTTCACAGTTTGATGTGCTGCCCTCTCAAGGGCACATTCCTTGGCTGACCAAGCCCTTCCATCATTCCCTTCTCTGTTTCTTGGCAACCATGTAGTGAACAGCTTTCCTCTACTATGCTGTTCTTCTGTATCATTTTTGCCTTGGAGTTAGCCAACGATGGACTGAACCATTGAAACAGAGAAAACAAAAACAAAAACCCTCTTTGAAGTTGTAGGTGTTGAGTATTGTGTCTCAGCAAACTCATTAAGTGCATGGAAATGACTTAAGACACTGTCCTAGACAGTGCGAAGTTACTCTGAGTTTGATTTATATTTTTTTGATGAGTAGTACGTCAGGAGTTTTTTCCAAGTGGTACAGCTGCTGCAAAGGCTCCCTAGAAGTTGACTGTACAGTCTCTCAAATCCAAGAGCACATTTGGACTGTGATGGCTGGTGTTTGCCCTGTGTATTTGGGACATCTCTGCCACCTTGGCATTTTATAAGTTAAACAAAATTATTAACTTGATAGTCATTAGAAAGGAAGATGAAGATAAGGAATGAATCACATTGTCTTCTGAGTGATTGCATCCCAGTTCTTCCGCCCAGTTTGGGCAGCAGGTATGTGGAATTGCTGTGTGTGCTGCTGCAGATTCTTCCTCACCCTCATGCCAGCTTCAACCCTTCTTCTCAGCTCTCGCTTTTTCTCTGCCATGTACCGTAACACTGGTGACAGTGGCCCCTTAAAGCTCGAACCTTTTGGAAGTGCTACACCTATACTGCATTTTGTTAATTATCTGGTGATTCGATATGAATATTGGTTTCTTTGATGACTTTTAATAGGCTCATTTTAAAGATTATTTAAAAGTGCTTTATAAACGTTTACTTTTGGTCAGGTTACTAAAGGGGCAGTAATTTGATTCTAAACCTCTTGGGAATAATAAAGCCCTGTATGAGTGTTTCTCAGTGATAAAAAGGACTTCCTTAGTATCAAAACCCAATCTGTCCAGCAGTCAGACACTAGCTGCTCAGACATATTGAATGAAGGAAATGACATATGCAAAATACAGTTTTTAAAAGTTTTCAATCTGTCCTATTACGTTCTGTAGATTTAACATTATGGAATTTGTCAAGAATGAAATAAATGAGTATTTATCCAAACCTAAAAAAACTTAACTCTGCTGCCATCTAGAGATAGTTGTTTCATATGCATGCTCTTTATTACACTTTCCCAAAAGCTGCTTCCAAAGATGATACGGGACAAAAAGAAAAGGTGTGTCTTCTTTGTATGTAATGTTTATGTGTCTTCTGTAGAGTAGTATATTCCCTATTGGTTGCTTAGCATGTGTTATCAGTTTAAAACATTTTGTCTTCTACTAAATGATTTAAATACTGCTAAGACATGCCAGTGGGTTTATTTTCATCTTGATTGAAGTTGCTGCATCCTAAAATACTGAGGAAATAGAGTAATCTGAATAAAAATGGAGCTGCCAGAATCATACTTCTAAAAACAAGATTAGGAATTTAGCAGCAAAACTCAGTGGAGAATATTGCTTTCCAACAGTCTATGTCAAAATACTTTCATGTGAGAGTTTTAGTTTGGAGACTCTCACATGCTCTTCAGCCTGACTGCAGCATTAGGAGGCCCTTCGTGTAAGGAGGACTGTCTCGCAGGTAGTCAGGGTCCAGCAGAGAGTACTCAGCATGTTCTCTATATGTCTTACCTTCTGCAATTTTGTATCACTTTAGGACCATATCATCAAGCTAGGACAGAACAGTTCAAATACATCTTAAACCTCCATGACCTAGGGATATCAACTGAACATTTGTTAGATTTTTTAATAATGTTCTGGTTAAATTGTGAATTGTTTACTTCCTATTTCTGAAACATCAAGATTCTCTTTTCTAATGTCTAGACACTCAGAATAGATTAGTTGGTTTGTAGAAAAATTCGTCACAGACATTCTGAAATTATCTTCTTTATAAATTGTATTAACTTTTGTGCCTATCAAGATTTTAAAATAGCATCTGCTCTGTTATAGCATCCAGTTTATAACATTATTAGACAGTTTAATTGCACAGTAATTCTAAATGCCAAGCCATGAAACAATACTCCACTAACAACTTCATAAATGTATTGATATGCAGAGGACTGGTGCTATCGATTTGTTTCAAAAGTATTTCCTTATTTCACCTCTGAAAAGCTCTAAATCTGTATGCTCAAAGTTTAATTAAAAATATTTTTAATCCTGTTTTAAACTCTAGTCTGCTTTACACAGGTTCCATTAAGGTAGACTGTTTTATTGGATAATCTGTCAAATATGTTTTAGCATCATTTTTAGCATAACTTATTGAATGTTTAGTTTTGAGAGTAATTATCAATTGATGTAAAATTGAAGGTATAATAGTATTCTAAAATGGCAAATAGTACATTTTGTCATGATATCAAACTGTTTCTTCTCTGTTGTTGAACAAGAGGAAAAATCCTTAAGGTGCAACAGTATAACAATTTGTAAGTATTTGCTTTTCCACATGAACAAAACTCTGTATGAAATTGACTTGTTGACAGGAAGAAAAGCATCATGTCATTGTTTCTCAATACAACCAGTACTTACCTGTTGAAAATTGTCACACACATACCAGTCAATGCTTAGCCCAAACCTCACCCCACCTCCCACAGAGGAAGTGGCAGGGCAATATTTACATATGAAAATGATTTCAAATTGTGTTTCTTAAAATAATTAACTTGTAGACATTGGAGAGATTAAATTAGTGGGTTAGTCTATGGAGTAAAATCTCTATTAGCAAAGATTTATGTTGGAGATCTATGGTAAAATATTTGTTTGCTGAACGGTTTTTTTTTTTTTTTTGAGTTCTCCTTGCTAAAATGTTCTCTATTTAATACCAAATACTGCCACCTTGTGGTACTGCTCTTACTTTCAAATTTTTTTTATCCCGACCCTTGAGTGTTTTCAACCTATTACTTAGTGATTTAGTCTTGCGTATACCTGCATTAGTTTCACCACCCTATATTGGTTAGAAGTTCTTCTGCAGTAGGACCTATTTCACTTTAGTCTTTATCCCCTTTTGTGGTCTCTTGTAGATTTTTTAAAATGTATTTGAATAGCTGAGTATGACAATTGCTTGTGATAGACTTAAAAATTAAATCACTGTCTACCAAGAAGGAAATAAAAGTTAGTGATGTGGTACATTTTCTATGCATAATTCTGTTGTCTGCCTTGCCAAGCAAAAAGTTTGAAACTTTTTAGTTTTAGGAAATAGATTGAAATATAATTTCTCCAGTTTTTTACATTTAAGGATGATCTTTCAGAAAAAAAATCCCAAGTTCTTATTTTTTTTTATCTCTGTTATCTTTGCAGCTTTTGTCATTCCTTCAAGGTTTATTTACTTTTTACCATGAGGGATATGAACTTGCCCAGGAATTTGCACCATATAAGCAACAGCTACAGTTCAACTTGCAGAATGTAAGAGTGCACCTGTTTCTACTGCCTTTCCTCTGTGAAGCTGATGATCACAGGACAACTCAGTCATAACCAAGTCAACCCTTACAATCTTTCAACAACTTGTCAAAGCCCAGTAAAACCTCAGTAATTTAGAAAAGCTACTTTATAAATATATGTTTTCCAGATGCTATCTACCAATAAACTCCAAAAAACAAACAAAAAAACTGCTAAGCTTCTGTTAGAACAATTTATACTGGCAAATTTTATATTGCCTATGTGTAGACACCTAGAAATTTGAAAATGTTTTTCTTTTTCCAGTTTTTTCATTAATTTACTGAGTGATGCAAGGTTGAATAAATTCCAGACATCCATTGTACAGATAACTGTAGTTAATAATAGCTCTACTGACTGACCTCTTCTGACCAAGCCCCACCACCCAACAGCACATTTAGCTGCTGAACTCATCAATGGATGAGTCAGCTGACAAGTACAGTGCCCCCATGATCCAATCACTTTCTAAACACATGAGATTCTGGGGACACATTTAAGACCTATATCATAACACTCACAAATATGGTAATGGATATGTTGATTATTTTAATTCTTGGAATCATTTTACAATGTATACGTATAGCAAAACATCGTGTTGTATGTCCTAACTATATATAACTTTTATTTGTCAATTATACCTCAAAACTGGAAAAGAAATATTCATTAGCCCAAGGCAAGCCCTATTTGTTGAGAGAATAAATTTCTACATTTGTTAAATGATGGTTTTATATTTTAACACTCTAAGATACCATCTCTTTCTGAAATTTTGTATAAAATATGTGATATTCATTATTATCAAATAATAGGGTTTAAATGTGATTTTGAAACATTAGAAATAACTGCTTTAAAGCATAAATGGGAATTACTTCCAAACAATTTATCTGTCTTATCAGGTTTATTTTGTAAAGTTGTCTAATCAGTCACTTTAATCACTGGATTCATGGTTTAACAGTCTCTGATTTTTCAGTTAATGAGCCACACTTACATTATAAGGGGAAAATACCTTTGGCTATTTCTGCATTGCCAAACCTGGCAAAGATTAAATTTTAATTTCTGCATCTTTTTCTATAACTGAAAACCTGAGATTTAATAATCTAATCAAAATAATTTAGGAAGCCTTCACTTAATTTTCTTAAATAATGTGTTTCTCGGTTTATCTGATTCTTATCATTGTAGAGATGTTCAGTAAATAAAACTACAAAGTTGGAGTTTCCCATGAGAAATATGTATTTGGATTTATTCTACTTGAGTGTTGAGTTTTAGCTTTTATTTAACTTAGATTTTCTAGCAAAATCAATCTCACCTTTAATTCATTTCCATTGTTTTTCAACATGAAATACACTTAGAATTAAATATAAAAAGGAATATTAAGCAGGAAAATTATAAAAGCCAATGTATTTTTATTTCCATATTAAATATGATTATGTTGAGATTCCTGAAATTCAGGAATAGGGAAAGAGGAAAGAATTGGAATATAAAACTTGAATCCTTGTGTTTGAAAGAGAAAAATAGCAAAAAAACCACAGGAAAAATTATGTAACCTTCCTTGAAATTCAGTTCTTGTATTATGGACTGTAACAAGATCTTAGGTGGCAATGATTTTTATGTTTTTAGACATGTACTGTATTATGTAAGGTAATGTGATCTGAACACAAAAGGACGTTTTCATAAAGAAAAGCCTGATACTTTCTCTAGCTTAAGTAAACTTGCTCTAATATTTATAAACCATTTCTTGGAAAAGAAGTCAGAACTTAGACATATATTCATTTTTATGAATCGATTTTATACCCATCTCTTAATAATTATGTTGTTATTTCTGAAAATCAAACTATGTGATATTTCTTCAGAAAACTTTTGAAACAAAGATAGCAAATTATTTCCTTGATTTGCTCAGTGCCACTTATAACAAAATAGCATTTTTTTTCCTCTCAGAAGAATTAAGTCAAATATATCTCCTTTTTACATTAGATGTTAGAGAATACAAAACTATATTTAATGAATCTTAACATATTTTTAATTCTAAGTAGGACAGTTAGAGTGTGAAAATAAGAAAGTCTTCCTTTCACACATTCACACATAAACACAACACAAAGATCTTCAAAAGAGAAAAAGTGCAGAAAGTTCATTCAAGGAAGTTTTCACTAAAATAATTCAAACTTAGGTCAAAGACTGAACATCACAGCATCACGAATATGTTTAATAGTGCCAAAAGAATCAGAACCACCCTTTATGCCATTTGTGCTTTTGAAACTTCAGTGAGAAGGTCTTTAAACTTGGTAGGAAACTGTGAATGAAATTCTTGTTTCTGTCTACTAAAGACAAGGAATAATTTTGAAAGTACACGACAAGAGGTAGAGCGGTTAATGCAGAGGATGAAATCAGCCAACCAAGATTACAGACCACCCAGCCAGTGGACTATGGAAGGCTACCTTTACGTCCAGGAGAAACGTGAGTCCAAAGGCATAATTCATGTCTCTAATGATGATTAGAATATAATGTGCTGTTTCTTTTAGATGTGGCTTGGTTGTTATTGTTTTCTTCACTTAGGAAGACTGAAATTTCTTACAGTTTTATCATATTTAAAATAGTCTGCTTTCCCACCATTACCACCACTTTCAAAGTAAGGAATTTTTTTCCAGTTTGGCATCAAGTAGTCTAAGCTGGTACTATATTATTGAACTTGAAATTTGCCATCTTTGCTGACAATACATAGCCTATGTTCAATTTTAGAATTTAATTGCAATAACTCAATTTAAAGTTTCATGGAAAATTGAAAATCAGAGCCTTTATCAAGATGAATCATTCTGGCAACTATAATAATAGTTTTTTTTCCCTCCAGCCGCATTATTTCATTTAATTCTGTGTTCTGCCAATTTTCAGGACTAAAATTGGCAATTATGTCATGTCACATTGACACTTTTTACTTCCTGGGTTTAGAAAATAAGTACCAGACCCAATAGAACACGATCATAATTGCCTCATGTTAAGAAAATTTTTCTCAAAAAATTCATAAAAATCCATTCAGACTTATAAAGCTAGGGTCTTTTCTGCCTGTTAGTTGTCATTAAGTAGAAGCAGTTTGAAGACTTTTACTAAGTTAACTTTATTTCAACAAGGTATACTATAAAAGCTGTTCTCGTACTGTTTTATGGTCAAGTCACTGTTGTTTTTACTTTAGTTCATCATGAAACACAGTGCCTTTGTAAAATACAAAATCATGTGCTTAGATTTTGTGGCTATGTTGATTTGCTACAAGTTTTGAAATGCTTGTTCTTGCTTTCTGTACTTTTCTCACACATTGAAGCTTATAGACCACATAGGATAGCACTGTTCTGAAGTCTCCATGTCACTGAGCAAAAGAGTAATGAAATTGTTTCATTTGGTATAATAATGTAGTCTAAGGGTTTATGATAAGGAAGCCTACAGATACAGACTTGGCTGTGAAAGTATTTGATATATATGCTACACAGTCACCAAAACATGAATAAATTTTGCATTTGAGATGCCTAAGTGATGCTTAGTTGTTGGAGAGCAGTATGCCAGCAAGTAATAATTCAGTCATTGAATTCCACCAACATTTATTACCCTGTAGTCTAAACAGCAGAAGGACACTGGCCCAGGAGATTCAGGTTTTGAGATTTTATCTGTCATTACCGTCTGCCTTGGCCAGCATGCTCTTTGCAAATCTTAAAATGTCAGTAACCTTCCTAGCTACTCTACAGTTAGACCATGATAGCCAGCTTTCACCCCACCTCCAATTCATGAAGAATGACCAATGCATCGATTCACAGAGATTTCATATATACTGTAGCTTATGCTCGAGACTTTAAAAGAAATTTTTGATACTTAATTTTAAGTCAGGTTTGAGAGTCTTCATGTGAGAGTACACTGAGAGGTACTAACATTTGCATTAATGATGGATTTGGCAGAACAGAAAAATTTCTTGGCAGGTTTCTTCAGACATGCAGTGGGGGTAGAAAAGGTGCCATCCTTGTGTCTGTGGATTTTTTATTCCTTTTAGCCTAATAATGTTTTATTTCTTGAGTTCTTTGCAGGTATCAAATAGTTGCTTATGTGTTCACACTTTATTTTTAGTTTGTTTTATTTGTTTGCTTTTTTGAGACAGAGTCTTACTAAGTTTTTCAGTCTGGACCCAAAATGGAGATTCTTTTGCTTCAGTCTCCTCAGTAGCTGGGATAAAAGATGTGCCACCCTACGTGGCTAATATATATATATATTTTTTTTTACTTAAAACAAAATTTAGGATTAGCTAACAAATTCATTTTGAACATAATTTTCAAGCATAGCATATTCAGTCACTAACTGGTAGCCCATCCATTGGACAGTACCATAGCTTGCTTACCTGTTCCTAAGCTATTGGACATTTGGATCAAACACTTTACAAACATAGGCCCTTTAATACCATATAGGTTGCTTCGGTGGACCAAGTACAGTGCTTTAGGGGCTTAGCTAATATTCGTATCTTTTGTTATAAGATACCTGACTTTTCCTCCAGATTATTCTGATTAAACCTTTTGTACTACTGACCTTACCTCCAAAGATTTTCGTATGTGTTAATGACATCTCCACTCTCCTAAGCCACATAGCTGAAGGTAATACTTAGTTCAAGTCTCTCTCTGGAGCCTGAGGCCAGATCTCTTTCATCTTCACCAATTTAGCCCAAGCAAGACCTCTGCAACAGCTTCCCCATGCCTCCCAGGTTTCCCACCCTCTAATCCATCCTCTGTGGACTTTCCGCAGATCCTTCTACAGAGCACTGTGAAGTGCCTGACACTGGAGCTCTCAC
>RJWT010022833.1:0-17031 GCA_004365215.1 Cuniculus paca | reverse complement strand
GCCAATGCTGTTTCGCTAATATCTTGAAATTCTATATTGCTTACATTGTTCTGCTTTGTTTGTTTTGTTTTATTATGTTTTGTTTTGTTTCTACTGTTTTAGTTTGTTGTATTTTGTTTGATTTTACTTATCCCTGATGGTATGGGCAGGTATACTGCAGATAACAGGAGGCATTATGGTAGCCTTATTGATTGCTTTGGGGTTTTTTTGTTGTTGTTGTTTCTTTTTTTTTACACTGTTTCAAAGTCATGTTCCATGTTCATTGCTTTGTTTTGATTGATTTTACTCTGTTTTGTTTTGTTTGGTTGTATTCTTTTCAAAAAAAAAAGTGAGCAGTAGCAGGTTCTTTCCTCCAATGCTGGTAAATTCATTACCTCAGAAAGTTTCTTGAGAGTTTCTTGATTCAAATATGGGTCTTTATTTGAAGAAACTCAGAATGATGTGCACATTTAAACATGCACAACAATATTCATCATAGAAATTTTTTGGTTATTAAACAGAACAAGCAGAGGACCGTTTCAATAAAACATGACAAATGATGGATTTCATGCATAGATAAATCAGTTGATTTTGATATATCAATAAATAGAAGTCAGGAAAAAATGTTGTATGAAAAGATAAATCAATGATTGACACATCCATTATGATGACAATGATAGAAAAAGAAATCACAAAACATCAATATAATTTTATCTTAAGTGCATATGGTTGAGTGAGTGTTTGTGTAGGTGAAAGTTATTTTCAGAAGCAATTGGAAGGATACTATCAAATTCACAATAGTGTATTTTTTTGGTCAGGGGGAATTGAATGGAAGGGAAATCTTTTACTTTCAATTTTTTATATTCTAATATTAAAAGAAATGCATTCATACAAGATGGCATAGTTGAAATGAAAAATGAGCATATAAAGCATATGTCACTCTAAGTCTGGTCTCCATTTGGTGCTAAGAAATTGGTGTTTTATTTCTCTCTTTCAAAATAAAGGAATTCTGGTGATGCTTTTCTCTTGGTCCCACTAACTCCCTGTGCCCCTACATACTCATGACAGCGGTGCTCATGGTGACTCATTCTTGATTTCAGACTACTTTTTCCATGACCTTCATATCCCTCCCCCTAATATCACCCCTGGCTCTTTTTGCTTCTTAATTATTCCTTCTTTACTATAATTTCAACTTCTTCTGTAACCTTGGTTACAGCTCTGCTACCCTGAAAGGCAGATACTAAACGCTAAGGAGATATTATTGATTTGTTCAGTCTCCGTGAGTTTCTATGCAAGCAAACCTTTCCAATCCTTTGTTTCCCTGCCCAACAAGAAGTGTTTTATTCCTTAGTCTGTGCCCAGTCAAAGGAGAGGAATATATGCAAAGAATAGTAGCTGACTGGTGACTGGAGCCTGATAAATGTTGATTCCATTCCTGGCCAAGGAGAAAAAAAAATAGAGTAACAAAAACCAGAAATACTGTAAACTTCCAAAGTTTCAGTACTGTGGACTATATATTGGGGAAGCGAAATGCATTATCTATGTTTTAGCTGCATAGAAATAGTTTTTCACATCTCTTTCATGATGAGGTATTTTTTAATGGATATGAGAATGTAGAGATACTTATATAAGTACATTTGATAATTTTTCTTCAGGTTTTGTTGATCAGAAGAAATGCTGCCCTGCCAGCCACAGACAGCAACTTCATAACAGTGGTGCAGGCAGGGAAAGAAATGCTCACTATCAACCTGATATCCTGTTCCCTGAGAATCAAAGCCTTCATGAGGTTATAAATCACCAAGTCAACCTATCTCTTTTCAGACTCAGAATTTTTAGCCTTTCTCCTCTGTGAAATAAAGGCTATCTGTTAATGTGCTAAAAAAAATCTCAAAAAGAGAATTCCTCAGAAAATGTGAGAAATTGAAGACAAATTAAAGAAATTTGCTTTTTCTGTTTATATTCAGAGGAGGTGGCATTGGGTTTGTAAAACCACAAAAGCTTTGAGTAAGGCTAGTTTACACTTGAATTCTGTGTAGGCCAAATGTTAGTTGAATTCATTTTAAGCTAATTTTAGCTAATTAGATTTTAAGACTTTTAACCACAAAAGTATGACTGTATGAGAAAATGCATATGTTTATCAGCTCAATTTTGCCTTAATACATCAGTTCATATATATATTTCTTTTTTTTTTTTGTTTTTTTTTTGGGGGGGGGCACCAGGGATTGAACTCACAACCTTGCGCTTGCCTGGCAGGCGCTTAGACTGCTGAGCTAGATCCCCAGCACTTCATATGTATATTTCAAATCACAATGTAGCCAACACACCAGAGGTTCCTCCAGGCTAGCCACATGGTCCAAAGGCTCTGAACTCCTTGCAGCCAGGCGCAAGGACCTGGTGTACCACCATACTCTGGGGGTGTATCCCTGCTAACCACCTGGGTCCCAGAGGTTCTGAACTCCACTCAGTCAGGTGCAAGGCACAGGCAACACACTCTGGGACTGCATCTCAGCTAGCGGCCTAGGTCCTGGAGGTTCCAAACACCACCCAGCCAGGTGTAAGTCCCCCATGCCTCACTCTGGGGGTGCATCTGCACTAGGTGCATGGAGGATTCGAGCTTTATCCAGCCCAGCATCCCAGAACAATCCATCGGGGAATGCCTGGCCAGCCTCACAGGACACAAAGGTACTGAGCCTATCCAAGACCAGGGCCCCAGAGCCACCCATCAGGGAGTGACCAGCATGTCCTGGAGAATTTGTGCTGCACCCATCAGAGCACAAGTTCCCAGTGCCATAGTTCAGGGGTGCATCCTAGTTAGTGACATGGGTCCCAGAGGTTCAAAACTCTGCTCCAGCATCACACACTGGAGGTGTGCCCAGGCTAGTCACTTGGTTCAGAGGCTCTGAACTCCTTGCAACCAGGCACAAGGCCCCAGTGTAGCATCACACTCTGGGGATGCATCCCTGTTAACCAACTGGGTCCCAGAGGTTGTGAACTCTACCCAGCCAGCTGCAAGGCCCTGGTGCCACACTCCAGATGTGTATCCCTGCTACCTACATAAAGGATCTGAGCTCTGCCTAGTCCAGTATCTCAGTGCAACCCAGTACAATTCATCAGGGAAACGCCTGGCAAGTCTCACATGTCACAGAGCACAAGGCTCCAGTGCCATAATTTGGGGGCGTGCCCTTGCCAATCATGGGGACAATGGAGGATTGAAGCTCAGCATATCAGTAGCATCCATCAGTAGGGTGCCTGACAAAACAAAAACAAAAGAGCAAGATGCAGTCTCAGTCCTCCAGCCCACCACGAACAAACCCCAGAGACACTGAAATGGAAGACTGTAGAGATTGTACAACTAAACTTTCTGAAATGATAGCAACTGAAGTAAAGAAAACTCCATGAAGCTATAGAGAAAATCAGATCAGAAATGATCTCTCAGGTAAAAAGAGAAATGACAAACATTATGAAAGAAATGTTGAGTGTATCAAAACAATGCTGTACACAGACATAGATTCAATTATGTCAAATAAAATAAAATTAAACAATCAAAAAAAGAAACTTACTGCCTCTAAAATGAAAATAAGTGTTTAGGTCCAAGTTTCTTTACAGAAAATGCTCCAGGAACATAACTATTCTCATAATCTTCACTATCACCACCACCATCATAATAATTTTATCATTCTAGTTAATTTATTCAGTTTCATTTTTTGAGACAGGCTGGCTTTGAACTCATTATATAGCTCCTCCTGGTCTTGAACTCTTAGAGATCATCCTGTCTCATCCTCCTGAATGCTAGTATTACAGGCATATACCACCATGCCTGGTTCATCATCATTGTTATTTTCACACAATATTATTTCTCAACTTGTTTTTCTTGAGCTATAGAACCTCATCTTTGAGAGATGAATTTGAGTTTTCAAAGCATGTGATCGATCTCACATGATTTTTAAAACAGACAGTTGCAGGAGATCATGGCTCAGTATCTGTTCTTCTATCCTAGATGTTGTACATGAGATATGGCATTGTGTTCTCTCTGGGGACACAGGAAATGTCAGGCATAGGTGACCCTGAAATCCTTGGGTTGGACGTGTCTTTGAACCCACCAACAGAGACTGCAAGAGCAGTCAAGAAGAAGGACTTTTGCTACGGGCACATGTGTCTCCTTTCTCCAGAGGACCAATGAAGGACAGCACAGCAACCATTATTGTGTTAATCTGCTTATTTTGTGCAATGAATAATAATTATATTCAGTTCACAACCTCGACCATATTTATCCACATTTTTCCTGCACTCCCCTCTCTTCCTCTTCTCTAGATCCCCTGTTCCCTCTCCCTGTTTCCTGCCATGAATGTTAAGTGAGATAAATCAGACACAGATGCTGAAATATTGCATGTTTTTGTTGAGTGAGACAATGAAAAGAAAGAAAGGCAACACAGCAAAATTCTTACTGTGGGAGAGCTTTGGACTCCATTCTAATCAGGCATCTCACGTTGTCTACCAATGCCTCTATGTTCTGTAACTGCAGAGAAATTCATGGCATTTTAATCCTGGTATAGGGAATCATTAATGAGTTTATCCTTAGTTTTCAGAAACCTAGACACTGGCCCCAATAAGTATCATTGATAAGATGATCCCATTATTGTGATCTCCCTACCCAGAAATGGATGGCATTTAAGACATTTTCAAGTGAAAAAATAGGTCTTGTTTGGGTTACTTTTATCTTGTGGTTGGGACAAAGTACTCAACTTACAAAATTAAGGAAGGAAAGGTTTATTTAACTCACAGTTTATGGAGATTTCTCTCCATAATCAGCTGGCTCCAGGGCAGGATGGCATAGCACAGGGTCAACATTTCAAGATGGCAGAAGACAGCAAAAGCAGCAAGAGCAAAAGAGAGGGAAAGAAAGTCTTTTTTCCCGCCTTATATTTTAAGGAGCCTACCCCCTGTGGCATAGATAACACTCATAACATCTTCATGCCTCCCTCTTGCACAGGAAGAGAATGTTTACAAAGTGAGAACTGTGGCACCCTGCTGAATCACTTCATTAAACTTCTAAATTTCTCAAGTTGACAAAATGTATCAACCATTACAATCCACCCCTTGTCAACTTAACAACCAAGCCCATTTCTTTAAACCAGTCTCTACGTACAAAGACATGCTTATGCATAGCATTTCACAACCTGACCATTACAACTATAACACAGGTTTAAAAATCCTTAAGAAACAGTAGTAAGTCTATCCGTATTGTTTTATATTAGAACCATAACATGTCTCCCCTCCCCCTCAAAGATTCATGTGCATTTCATTGTTCAAAAGGCATTTAGTCCACCTGCAAGTTTCCAAAGTTCTAAAGTTTCAGCTTTACTGAAAAGTCCAACTCCCAAGTTTCAAATCTCTGTAAAAATGGAAACAAACACTTCCAGCACACAATGGAGCATGATAAATATTTCCATTCCAAAAGTTACAAAGAATTGGGATCAAAAATTTCCAAAATCCTGCATGACAGACATTAAGTCCCGTAGTTGCACATCCAGCATTTGAGGTAATCTGCTGAAAACTGTGAGCTCCGGGGCTTGAGTGACTCTACCCCTATGGTGCTTCCTGTGTTTGTAGCTCCCATGACTTCTCTCTTCTCTCTGCTTCGCTCACTTCTTGTAGATCTCCTTAGTTGATCTACATTCCTGGCTTTTCTAACCTCCTTATATCTCCAATATACCATCAGCATCACCC
Source organism: Cuniculus paca (assembly GCA_004365215.1). Classification (NCBI taxonomy): domain Eukaryota; kingdom Metazoa; phylum Chordata; class Mammalia; order Rodentia; family Cuniculidae; genus Cuniculus; species Cuniculus paca. Next base: position 11,325 of record RJWT010022833.1, on the reverse strand, counting down.
TCACAACTTCACACATTGCCCTCTTAGGGGTACAATGACTGGCCTCCCAAGCCTTATGAAATAAGGATGGAGGCCTTCTTAACCCTGAAATTCTTTTTTGTTAATTAATTTATTTTTTTAAACAGAATAAAATAAAACAAAACAAAACAGTAAAACAGAAGAAAGCAAATCAGAACAAAACAATGCAAGCAACACAGAACTTCAAAAAAAGACAACAGGAAATCAACAATGGCTACCATAATGTCTCTTGTCTTCTTCAAAATGAATTTCTTGCATTCTCCATACACCTAAAATCAACATGACATGAATGATGCTAAGGTCTGCTGTTCCCTGGGGCGCTATCCAGGCTTTCTTTTCACTTTATTGTAGAAGTTGTATGCCTGAATTGCTGGGCCCTCTGAGTTCAATCAATGTCTTTTGCTTTTGCAGTTTTGAGTCTGAAAAGTGTAGAACCTGCTGCTTTTTGTGATGACTTCAGGCCATCTTTTCTATTCTTCTGTTCCTTCTCAGCAATTGAAATTTCTTCAGCTCTGTCTTTGTAGTCCACAGCTTTACCAGAGCTTCCTTTTTGACCAAACTCACAATGTTTTAAATCATCCAGTTGGGCTCTTTGCTTTTGATTCACAACATAACTCTGGCTAAAAGTTCCCCAACAATAGCCATGCCACAGTCTCAACATTCAACTACCATGAAATTTCTTCTTCCAGATTAATTAGTTCACTGCCTTTAATCTTTGTCTCTGTACAGCAGCAAAATAAAGACAAAATTTTTCCCAAATCATAACATAAATTATCTGGAATCCAGCACTCAATGCAGCCCTTCCCAGCAGAAACCTCGCTAACCTAGTGTTTACCAGCATTCTTTATATCACCCTTCCAGTCTCCTGAGTTCTGATCAGAATCTCCTAAACAGAATAAGCAACATCTCTGAACCTTGCCGAACTCTCCCCATAAGCCATTTCCAAAGGCTTTTGAACCACATGATCAAGTACAATCACAGCAATGATCCCACTTCTCTGGTACCAAATTCTGTCTTGGTTAATTTTCTCTCATTGCTGGGGCAAAATACCCTAACCCCAAAAATAAGGACAGAAAGGTTTACTTAGCTCACAGTTTGTGAAGGTTTCTGTACATAATCACCTGGCTCCAAGGCAAGGTGCCATAACACAGGGGCAACACTCAAAGGTGGCAAAAGACAGCAAAAGCAGCAAGAGCAAAGGCAGGGGGAGAACAAGCCTCTTTTCCTCCCTTAAACTGCAAGCTGGCTACCCCTCTGGGGAGGTGTAGTACTCACATCATCTCCATGCCCTCCTCTTGCATAGGATGAGCATGTTTACGAAGTGAGTACCCTGGCCCCCTGCTGAGTCACATCTTTAAATGTCTAAACTTCTCATGTTGATCCAATATTTCAACAATTATAGGTCTTGTTCTTCTTGATCATGGCTACTGAAGGACAGTACCGATGTCCTTTGATTCCTCTGATGGAAACAGATGACCCCAACATCCCTCATGGGCTGGTGACACCCTTGAAGCTTGTACAGACTTTGAGCAATTTTCACAAATTTTTTCAACTGACCCCTGGTTTCAAATAAAATAATTCAATTCTCTGTATTTAAGGAAGTATGCCATGATGTTCCCCTTTCCTAATGAAGAACCAGGTACAGAGGTGAAGCAGCTGTATTACATTTATGATGGTAATTAATGCTTGAAAATAGGTCAGGAATGAGGGCGGTTTAAACATTTCCCCTGTGACTTCAAATAACCTGATTCTTTATGATTTTTTTTGGTATAAATTACATTCATGCTTTGGATTCTTTTTGACACCCCAGATTTGTGAAACTTATCATCCAGTTCCAAGATACAACTTATGTTTACATGACTTGCAGTTTCCGGTAAGAGTTATTTGTATTCAGAGCCTTCTTTTCCTTTCTCCATGCATAACATTGAGTATATAGAAACTGATAGTAATATAGTTGTCACTAAATACTAGGAAGGATGGGAAAGATGAGGATTGGGAGAAGGTTCACTGATGAATATCAAAATACATTTAAGAGGAATGAGTTTATTGTGCTGTGACTATAGTTCACAAAGATTTATTCTATGCTTTGTACAAAGCTAGAAGAGAGGAGTTTAAAGATTCCTAACACAAAGACATGACAAATGTTTAAACAGACAGAAGTGCTATTTACCTTACTTTGAAGAATATAATATTCATCAAGTAATCTTGTTTCCCCCTTAACGAATACTCTTCATACATGTCAATGAAACAATTGGACAGGAAAATTGACCATCCAAATTTTACTTAGTCAACAAGTTGAACAAATCTTTGTAAAATGTTAATATTAGTCTTTTCAAAATACACAAATCACAAGATTTATTCAACATCCATTTTCATTATTTGACCCCAGAGCTTCTTCATAACCTTTTTGACTTCCTCATTTCTGAGGGTGTAGATTAAAGGGTTCAGCATAGGTGTTATTAGGGTACAAAACACAGTCACAGCTTTGTCGGTGGGGAAGGAGGTCATGGGTCTCAGGTAGAGATATGAACAAGGCACAAAGAATAAGACAACAACCGTGACATGAGAGATGCAGGTGGACAGGGCTTTGTGGCGCCCTTCAGAACTGTGTGTCCTCAGGGAGCGCAGAATGATGACATAGGAAGCAACTAGCATAGAAAAAGTGAGCAAGCACTGTGCCCCACTATTGGCAGCGATCAGGGGCCCCAGAGTGTGAGTGTCAGTGCAAGCCAGCTCCAGGAGTGGGAATAAATCACACAGGAAGTGGTCAATGACATTGGGGCCACAGAACGGTAACTGGGCCATAAACAAAACCTGTATCCCCCCATGAACAAATCCCAAGAGCACAGCAGTCCCCACCAGCAATGCACACACAGGTCGGCTCATGATGGTCACATAGTGCAAGGGCTTGCAGATGGCCACGTAGCGGTCATAGGCCATAATAAGGAGCAGGATGATCTCAGCTGCAGCAAACATGTGTTCAGCAAAGAGCTGAGTCATGCAGCCATTGAAGGATATGGTGCTCTTTTCAGAAATCAGGTCAAAGACCATTTTGGGAACTACGCAGGAAGAGAAGAAGCCATCTATAATGGACAGACAGGACAAGAAAAAGTACATGGGAGAATCTAGGGCTGGGCTGATAAAGATGGTGATGGAGATAAACATGTTACCTGCCAGCGTGATCAAATAGGTCATGAAACACAAAATGGATAATAGTTTCTTCAGTTGTGGATTTTGGGTGAGGCCCAGGAGGATGAATTCTGTTACATTCCTCATCTTTTCATCCTTTTTATCAGTTAGGGTGGGGTTTGGGCATATTGTCTACCTGAAAGAAAGTCATGGTAACATGGGATGATGATATTATAAATTCAGTACTAAAATACTTTATTTGTTCAGTACTCCTGTTCTATGAAACTAATGGAGATACACTTTTACTAACCTCTGTTCTTTTGTAGACAATTGCACAGAAATACATACAGAATTAAGGTAGATTTCTCATAATTAACTTTAATGGAATAATGATAGTAATTTATGAGTATCCCTGAAATAAAGCAAGTGTTCATAGGAATCATTGCTGATGTGTTGCTGTCCACAATTACTTGCTCTAAAAATTCTTGAAGGTATCTTTCTTTCATTGTTTGGAGTGTGTGTGTGTGTGTGTGTGTGTGTGTGTGTGTGTGTGTATGTGTGTGTGGAAAGATGATCTATTACTATTATTTTGAATTTATACTTATCTATTATCATGAGTATTCATAGAAATGTAAAAACAATATCCTACTAAAGTCGTGTGTAAACCAGCCCTCTTCTGTGATCCAAGATTCCAATCATATGAATACACACAGAGATAGGGGCAGAATTGTATGTGTTTTCTCTGGGACCGCTAACGTACTATCTGTATTACAGATTGTTGAGTGTAATTCCTTCAACAGCCCTAGATGTCATGCATGACACTACATGACCCTTTTTATGCTGTTTTGCTTACATATTTGAAGTGACTATGTATGTGATACAAAGACTCACTAAAACTCATATTATTCTAAAAAATAAATTTCCCTTGCAGTTGAACTTTTGTCACATACAGAATTGTGTTCTGTCTTAGGTAAATTTTAGTGCTTAGACATTGCCAATAGAATTAGAGACTTGAGGTTATCTTCTATCCAATGACAAGACATAAGTGGCAGAGTTAGCTATGATAATAAAATTTCTTCTCTTGAATTAATTCAGTTGATTAAGACATTGAATTGTAGTTTTCATTTCTAATTGGTTGAAGTATCAAGCATATAAAGTTAATTCTGTTTCTGGAATGATCTAGGCATAGATTTTTCAACAGCAAATATATGTTGGTTTTTATTCTTTCTCCTCCTCTTTTCTGTTTCTAACCCACACCCCTGTCAAAAAAATATAATTTTCCAAAAAAAATTTTTGAGCACCAAAATCAGTATCATGACTTCTCAGGTTTAATGAAAGTGAGGAAAATTATCTTTGGTTTTCAGGATAACACAGCATCTGAGGTCTTCTTTTAATCCTTGGCTTACATAGATGGTGATATCATTGCTAGTGGATTTTATTGACAATTCTTCCTTCAAAGTTGCTACATAAAAAATCATGAAAAGGGAAAAATTCAAGCCATTAGAAACAGAAGTATATAGTATAGCTATCTAGTGATATCTTCATATTAACTACAATGCTTTAAAATGACTCTAATCATTGTTTTCTGGTTTGTCAAAATTACAAAGAAATGTTTTCTATTAATACTTTCATGTTCTCCTGTTCAAATTCATTTTTGAAGCAAAGTACTAAATTTCAGGTCAATTATGTAACTGCAAATACTTCATTGCATAGTGATCAGCTAATGTTCATAAAATTCTGGGGAAAAGACTTAGTTTTCATTCCCCTCGGTCTGGTTGATGGTAGATTTCTCAGTGCTTAGACTGGACACAGTCATCATTTTCTTTTCTTCTGGGCACAGGTAGCACAGCTTTGAGGGGGCATTGTAAACTAGGAGGTAGAGTGCTGGAGTTTTCTTTCTAGATACTGCTGCAGCTTGGCCACTTTTTAGTTTCTTTGGATCTCATTGTCAGTCTGGATTTATTCAGAATATGCGCTGTTTTAGTCAGAAAAATTTGATACTTCACAGACTTATTTTGTAGTCTCTTCCTTTCCTTTGAAAATATCTTCTTGAGCAATATTCAGTGCAAATAAAAACATTGAGAAGAAAGTCAAACTCAAATATTATGAACAATTAGCATAGTCAACTCTAAAATATATAAATGAATAAAATCTGATTCATTGGACATTATTTTCCACACCAACTTGTTGCTTTCGAAGAACCCATGGTCAGTGTGGAGAAAAAATGCTTTACACTTCTAACTCAGTTACCTTTTCAACTCTGTGTCCCTGGAAAATCACTCAAACTCAGGAGCAGCATCTCTTGAAGCTTCAGTTCTCTGTCTGCCACTCTGCTGCTGTCCTTTCTCACAGACTTTGTAAGGCTTTCTTCACTGACTCTGGAGACATTTAAAGAGACTTCTTGGTCTGCAGGGTTTTGCATTGACCTCTTGAGTTCCCCTAGGGTTAGTAATTGGCTCTGATGAAATCTTTGCCAAGGCAACAGTCAAGGTCTTTCTGTTACTCCCACTTGGTGGCCACAGACATCATTGTGGTTAGTTTTAGAAATGCAAGTGAAGTGGAGTTGAAAGTTATTTCTACACTGTAGTTTACAACAAGATTTAAATAGTGTAGTTTGGAAAACATCTTTATTTGGCTTCTTTGGAAACTGTGATATTGTTGAATGTGGCCTAGAATGTGGTGTGGTTTTACGCATACAGAAAATAAACATTTTTGAAAACGTGACTGAAAAAATAGTGTGGTTTCTCTGAAGAATGGAAAGGTTATGTGTCTGTATTAAAGGTTATGTGTCTGACCCCCTTGGGAGATTCTGACATTTTTGTTAGTAACTAACAAATGGATTCAGATGATAGGAATCTCAGGTACCAAAGACTGGAAATTTAAAAGTCCTAGATATAATCAAGTACTTTCACGATGATTGCTTAGATGCCCCATCTTCAAGGTTAATTCACAGGTATTCACCCTTTCTTTATACTCCACAGGGGCAACACTGATACCTAGCATTAGCACCGTGCTTTCCAATGGTAGCAATATAGGAAGTCACAGTCAAACATTCATAGACAAAGATGATGACAGATGAAGAATGGAAGCCATCTAGAAAGGAGCCTCCCTACTGTGCTCTTTCCCTTAGCTTCTAAGGAAATGAAGAACAGGCAGCAACCTTAAAAGGAACCAGCTTCCTTGCTATCAATCTTTATTTTGAACCAAATGAACACACTCCAGATTCCAGAACTGAAGAGGCAACTCAAAGCTTTCAGCTCTCTTCTTAAAATTCATTTTTACCAATCTCATTCAAAAATGCTCTGGTTATTTGAAAAATTGTGGCATATATATATATATATATATATATATATATATATATATATATATTTAACAAATTTATTATCAGTGGCATTAAGTACATCCAAATTTTAAAACAGTCACCATCACCATTATCTACAGACTTTTTCATGTTCACAAATTGATGTTCTTTACTCAGCAAATAGTTACATAGTAGGTTATCTCTCTTTTTCAGGTGGTAATAATCACTAGCTTACTTTGTGTCTATATGAATTTGGTTGTCTGGCTTCTTCTTAGTTGGAAAATACAATGTTTTTCTTTGCCCACGCTGTGTCTTTTTTTTTTTTTTTGGTGGTGGTGCTAAGGTACGACTCCCTTGGCCCTTGCACCTGCCAGGAAAGTGCTCTACCACTGAGGCTCATCCTTGACCTCTGAGTGTAGGTTGTACTTCACTGAGTGCCATGAGTGGAATAAGAGGGTAACACCAGTGTTATACATGAATTTTCAAGGTTCATTTGAGCTGGCCCAGGTATCAGTGTTTGAGATTTTTTTTGTATTGAGTCAGTACTAGAAAGTCTTCCATGAAAAAAATTGCTCTGAACAAGATGACTTTATAGGTCAGTTTTACAAAATATTTAAAGATATAATAACTATTTTCAAACTCTTTCAAAAAATTGAAGAGGAGACAATGCCTCAAACTCAGTTTATGACTCAATCACGACTCTGACAACAAAGACACTGAAATAAAAACAAAATCATTTGCTGATATGCTTGATGATCAGAGATGTAAAAATCCTCTGCAAAAGTGGATGTAAGCCTGAGTCAACATGTACAAAGCAATAAGCACTATCCATCACATTACTGGAATAGAGGATGAATCCACATGGGACATTTTAACACATGCAGAAAAAACGTTTGATGCAATTAAGCAAATTCACAATAGCCAAGATGTAGAGTTAACCAAAGTTTCTGTCAATTGGATGACTGCCAAATGCACATGTAGGATATGTACACACTGGAATGCTATTTAGCTATTTTAAGGAAATAATGTGATTAAATAGATCATGAAACACACAGTGGATAAGATTTTCTGCTGTTGTAGTCTTCAGGTGAGGCCCAGTAGGATGAATTCTGTTACATTCTTCATTCCTTCCATCAGTTAGTGTGGGTTGTGGGTCTATGATGCATCTGTAAAAAGATCACAATATTATTGAATTTTTATAAATACAACACTACAACACCACATTCACTTCTAGTATTGCTCTCTGAAATTGAGGAAGTATACCCTCTCTTTTAAAAGACAATTGTAGGAGGTTAGATTCCTCTAATTCATTTTAATGGAATAGTGAAAATTCCTTACAAATATCACAATAAGGCAAAGTGTTCTTGGGAATTAATGTTGACCCATGGTTGAAACACAAACTCTCTTTGTAGCTTGGTAAAATCTCAGAGGTGGCTTGTTTTCATCTGGGATAACTGATAATATTATTTTAGTAAGTAAATTATCCTTTCAGTGGAAAATATTCACATAGAGAATTATGCTCTGGATTAGATAACTTTCACCCTTACACTTCACAAATGGAATTAAATGGGACACAAATATTTTAAGGTGAAAATATAAATGTGAGTCAATTAAGATAATAAATTTTCCCCTTGTGGAATAAATTTGACCAAGTAAGGTGGTTTGTTCTCATTGTTGAAAAGTAGAAATATTGAATATGTAAAAATATTATTTTAGTAAGTAAATTATCCTTTCAGTGGAAAATATTCATATAGAGAATTATGCTCTGGATTAGATAACTTTCACCCTTACACTTCACAAATGGAATTAAATGGGACCCTGAATATTTTAAGGTGAAAATATAAATGTGAGTCAATTAAGATAATAAATTTTCCCCTTGTGGAATAAATTTGACCAAGTAAGGTGGTTTGTTTTCATTGTTGAAAAGTAGAAATATTGAATATGTAAAAATTTTTCTTCAATGACCTATACTCGGACTTTCAAAAGTCAATCTATGATGTTACATAAGAACATAAGCCATTTTAATCGTTTTCCTCTCTTTTCACCATTTTTTAGCCCAATCTCTGCCAACAGTTTCAAATTTCTTTTTTCAACATATTTCTGTTCACAGATATCTGCATGAGGATTTCTCAGTTTCAGTAGAAGTGAGTAAAAATACCTTTTGTTTCAGGAAAGTTCAGTCTCTGAAGCATTTTCTTTCAATTAATGGCATCTATAGGTGGTGATTATGTGGTTAGTTATTATTAACTGATTCAATTAACAAATAAATTCTGACTTCAAACTGGCAATAAGGAAGTGATAAAAATGACACATCCAAGCCATTACAAACAGAAGTATCCAGATTCATCATATTTAGTGAGATATAAACATTAACCTCTGTATTTTGTAATGGCCAGTTATTCCTTTTTTTTATTTTAAAGAGAATAGAGCAAAACAAAACAAACAAAAGAAAACAAAACAAAACACAGAATAGAGAAAAACACAACATAACATTCCAGAAGAGAACCGTGCAGGCAATACAGGTCTTCAAAACATAACAACAGAAGATTAACAATGGCTACCACAGTGTCTCTTGTTTTCTTCGAAATGGTTGTTCACACATTCACACACAATAAACTCAAACAAAACAAACCAATATAAAACCAGATAAAACAAAAGAGTGAAAGCATTACAGGCCTTCAAATCAGACAATAAGAAATCAATAATGGCTACCTCTATGTCCTTTGTTTTCTTCAAAAGAGCTGTTTCTATCTTCTCACATATTGCAATCAAATAGCAGAAAACAAACTTAAACCAATCAAATCAAAGAGTAAAAGCACCATTGGACTTCAGAACCTTTCCCTCATGTTTATTGGGAATTTTGAATCTTACCGAGTGTTTCAGTTTCTTACACTGGGGAGAGGATATGGTGTTTACACAAGTGAGTTTGGTTAATTTCACTTATGAGTATGGTCTCAAGTTGCAGCCATTTACCTACAAAAGCTTCAGTGTGATCCTTCTTTGTTGCTGAATAGTAATACACTGTATAAAAGTACCACATCTTTTTTATCCATTCCTCAGTTGATGGGCATTTGGGTTGTTTTCAAGATTTGGCTATTACAAATTGTACTGCTATAAACATGGGTGCACACATATCACTGTGGTATGATGATTTCACTTCTTCAGGGAATATGCCCCGAAGTGGAATAGCTAGGTCAAATGAAACTTCCAATCCTAGCTTTTTGAGAAATCTTCAGACTGATTTCCACAGTGGCTGCACCAGTCTACACTCCCACCAACAGTGGAGAAGAGATCGTTTTTCCCCACAGCATCTCCAGTATTTGTTGTTGATGGTTTTCTTGATCCTGGCCATGCTTTCTGGAGTGAGATGAAATCTCAGATTGTTTTAATTTGTATTTCTCTAATGACCAATGATGCTGAACATTTTTTCATGTATTTATTAGCCATTCATATTTGTTCAGCTGAGAAGTGTGTTTTCATCTCAGATGCCCATTTTTGGATTGGGTCCTTGAATTTCAAGGGTCTGATTTTTTTTTTAATTCTTTATATGTTCAAAATAGAAGACCTTTGTCTGAGGGACAGTTGGCTAAGATTTTTTCCCAATTTGTGGGGGCTTTTTTTCACTCTGTTGGAGATTTCTTTTGACATGCAAAAACTTTTTAGCAAGACAAGATCTCAATTGTTGATTCTGGAAAGTGTTTCACAGGCAGTTTGACTTTTGTTCATGAATTCTTCACCTACCCCTATGTCTTCAAGATTTCTACCTACTTTGTTTTCTGGCAGATTTAGTTTTTCTGTTTCAATATTTAGATGTTTGATCCATTTTGACTTTAGTTTATTGCATGGTGATAGGCTTGGGTCTAGTTTTAGTTTTTGGCATGTGGAAAGCCAGTTTTTCCAGCACCACTTATTACAGAGGTTATCTTTCTTCCAGTGAACATGTCTGGCCCCTTTGTCAAAGATAAGGTGGCTGAGTGTGTTTGTACTTGGGGTTGTATCTTCTAATCTATTCCATTGATCCTCAGTTCTGTTTTCATTCCAGTACCATGCTGATTTTAGTACAGTAGTTTTGTAGTATAATTTCAAGTCTGGGATTGTGATGCCTCCTGCCCTGTCCTTGCTGCCCCGAATTGCCTTTGCTATTCTAGGTCTCTTCTGGTTCCAGATGAATTTTAAGAATGATTTCTCTAGATCTGTGAGGTATGCTAATGGTACTTGGATGGGAATTGCATTAAATCTGTATAATAATTTTGGGAGAATATGGCCATTTATTCTTAATAACATCTAGCTTGTCAAATTACAGTGTGTTTCTGTTATTTTGTATGAATTAATTTCCACAGTGAACAATTATATTTCAGGTCAAGTATACAATGATAAGAACTACTTCAGTGAAAAACATTAGCTAAATCAAGTAATCTTCTTAAAGTTTTTGAAAAAAAATTTGGTTTTCATTGACCTGGTTCACGTTGATTGTGGGGAATCACCCAGACAACTCTACTTGACTCTCCCTGAAAAGAGCAATTGTCTCCATTTTGGATAAACTTGGACTTATCTCCAAGTATTGATATGTACAAAGATGGCCAGGCTATTTCTTTGTCCCTTCAATTGGATTTAGGCGGTGTAAATTGGGCAGGCTGAGGAGCTGATGTGTGATCTCTGAAGCAAAGTGACAGGTCATTGTCACCCCGCCCAGAGACTCCACAAATACATGGTTGAGCCAGGCAGGACATGCTCCATACTGTTGACTGGGACCAAGCCTCAAAAAAGAGGCTATGACTTACTGGGACAAAAAGGATTATACAAAAACTGAAGCACTGACCCCCAAATTATTAGATAAACCTCAGTTGTGCTATGCTGATTGCTTTCTCTGCATTTCT
>RJWT010022832.1:0-16990 GCA_004365215.1 Cuniculus paca | reverse complement strand
GCCTGGGCAGCATTTAGTAAGATCCCACCTCAAAAAAAAAAAATTGCAGCAACTCTATGTGTAAATTATCCTCATTTTATCAATGAGAAAGTTGTGGTACAAATAAGTAAATTTGAGGACCAGACATGGTGATACACACTTGCACTCTTAGCACTCAGGAGGCTGATAAAGGAGGATGGTGAGTTGGAGGCCAGCATGGGCTACATAGTGAGTTTAAGGCCAGCCTGGACCATCTAGTGAGACCCTGTCTCAAAAAACCAAAACCAAGCCAAACAAAAATAAACAACAAAATTCACACAAATAATAAGCAGCAGACCTAGAAATTGACCTAACTAGACAATCTTCCTTTATAACTTGCACTCTGCCACTAAGCTAGCTCTTTCTCTTGCTCTCCTTTCTCTCCCCGCCTTCCCTATTTCTCTACCATTTGAATTTATTTAATCTACTTTGGAAAAATTTTAAATATTAGCCTTTCCCAAGAGCATGACTTTTCCTTCTATTCTAAAATACCGGATATAAAAACTTTTTTTTTTTTTTTTTTGAGACAGGGTCTCACTCTGTAGCCCAGGCTGGCTGGCCCCATGCAATGATCCTCCTGCCTCAGTCTCCCAAATGCTGGGATTACAGGTGTGTACCACCACACTCAGTTTAAATTTGGATTTTTGAGTGGGAATTGATTTTGTTTTCATTAGTTTGTCTTTAGGTGAGAGTTCTTCCATAAACAGAGTTTCTGGTTTTTTAATTAATTTATTTTGGGGTATATAAAAACAAGATGAATTAATTGGATCCTGGACAATGAAGTTGGACAAAGACTGTTATGGCTGTGTAATATAGGTAGGGTCAGTATGCATAAGTATAATATATTGAACTTTCCAAGTATCTAGTCTTGTCACATAGATCTACTGTGAGACATTAAACAATTTGTTAATTCTCTGTGAAAATTAATTTGTTATCCTTAAATGCAAAGATAAGGGTTTGGACTATAAAGCCTTTTGTGTAATGTTGATTAACTTGTTCTGAGTCAAAGACAGTTTCTCTGAGGTTGCTCAACAACTTATATTTGTTACGTTTAGGGGTGCAGTTTGTGGCCATCAGAGCTAAAAAGCAATTAAACTCATAAATTTTACCTGATTAGCACAGTTCCAAACCAGGTGACTCAAAAGCCAGTTATTAAATTGCTGAAAGGGGAAAAAAAAGAGGCCGAATGAATATGTATATGTATCGAGATTGGCTATAAAGTACATCCATGTATTATATGGCAAAGGGAGGGGTTTGCCAGGGTTTACCTCAGGTAACTAAGACCACAGCACAGAAACATACAGCTTTTACTTATAGGATCCAGTACTTTTGAAGCCTACCCAGGCTCTTGAGCATGGTAGACAAGTGCTCTATCACTGAACCACATTCCCAGCCCCAGTGTCTTGGGAGTACACTTTATTTTATTTTATTTTTTGGTCCTGGGAATTGAACTCAGGACCTCGTGCTTGCCACACAGGCGCTGTGATAATATTTTAAATTTACTTCAATGTATAAAAGCACACATTAATTGCTTCAAGCGATGACTCTTTTTTTTTTTTTCCCCTAGTACTGGGAATTGAAACCAGGCCCTGAGCTACATCTACACCCGTTTTTTTTTTTTTTTTTAATTTTGAGACAAAGTCTTGCTCAGTTGCCCGGGCCTCTAACTTGCCACCCTCCTGCCTCCCATACGCACACCTGAGATTATAGACATGCACCACTATGCTCAGCTGTTTTTTCTCTTTATTTGGTGCTGAGGCTCAAACTCAGGGCCTCTGGCATGGTAAGCATGCACTCTTCCACTGAGCTATACTTCCAGCCCACCAAAACAACTTTTTTAGTTCTTTTATTTTTCCTTTTAGTTAAGAAACCCTTCTGCTGTTCAGTGTGGTGGTCAAGAGCATGGGTAGGTCTGAACTGGGCAAGGTGTCACACATCTGAAGCCCCAACATCCTGGAAGACCAAGGCAGGAGGATTTCAAACTCCAGGGCAATTTAGTGACTTAGTGAGATTCTGACTCAAAATAAAATATAAAAAAGGGGTGGGGGTATAATTCAGGGTGAATACCCTGGGTTCAATCCCCAGTATCCCCCTTCCCACATGCACACACACACAAGGAATATAGGTGTGTATAATTTAAACTAGGTTCAAAAACTGCTTTCAAATTCCTGTGTTAGTTTGGACAAATTACTTAAAGTCCTCCATAGGCCCAAAATTCCTCATATATCAAATGAAGATGTGTCTTGGTTACTTTTTCTCTGGTTGCTGAGACAAACACCTGACACCCAAAGTGAAGCAAGGAAAGGTTTATTTAGCTTACAATTCTGGGGATTTCAGTCCATAATCAGCTGACTCCGAGGCAGGGTGGCATGGCACTGGGGCAACACTTCACGGCAGCAGCCAGAGCAAAAGTGGGCAGCTGTTCATGGCGGCTGCAAGCGGCAAGAGCAAACGGCGCCAAAAGAGGAAAAACACGCCCCCATTCCGACCTTACATCGTATGTCAGCTCCACCCCTGGGTGGGTGCAGAACTCACACTGCCAATCCCAGAGCTAGACAACGAGTCAATCATAAATGTTAGATTCAGCCGCTTCCATGACTACATGAGACTTGCAGGGGCGGGAGGGGGGATCTATATACAAACCGTAACAAGATGATAATACCAACTATCACATAGGTACAGTATGAGGATTAAATTATTCCTATTATCTTGTTTTGAAGTCCTGTGTCACTTTCATTGTTTTGTTCTGATTGGTTGTATTCTGTTTTGTTTGATTTTATTATGTGTGGTCATGTGGGCAGCTATTTTGAAGCTAACAAGAGGCATTATGGTAGCTATTGTTGATTTCCTTTTATCTGGTTTTGAAATCCTGTATCACTTTCACTGTTTTGTTTTGAATGGCTTTATTCTGTTTTATTTTGCTTGGTTTTATTCTCTTTAAAATAAAAAAAATAAGAATTAAATTAGTTAATTCATAGGAACCTTTTAGAAGAGTATCTACTACAGAGTACCCAATAAATGTGACCTCCTACTGCCTGTGTTACCATTTTTCTTCCCATTTCAAGCCAAGATCTCTCTTTGTTTTTCTTATTTCTAGATCCCAGTGGATAGGTACTTTGATTTGCTCTCTAGACACTCATATTTTATTATCTTTTGGCCTAGGATTAAAACTGATATCTCCCTCCCTACTAACTTCATCAACTTCATTATTCTTGAAAACCTGCAAGCACTCTTCCATTTTGTTGGTTTTAGTTCCTTTTTCTTTACGTGGACACCTCCTTATGGATATCTGTAAGCAGTATTTTTTCTGTTTGTATTCTGAAGGTTTCCCCCAAATGGCAGACTGTGAGTTCACTGAGAGTAGGAACTGTCCTAATTATGTCTCATACTTCGCTTACTTCCCCACCACCACAGCAGTGGCTATGCTAAAGAAAGTTTTGTTGAATAAGTGACTAAATGAATTGTGTTTTTGCTCAATTTCTCTTGGATATTTTATTCTGAGGCCAGCTTTCATGAAAAATTTCTTGTTCCTTTTATCTCTGAAAATTTTTAACTTTAGCTGATGACCATGAGATTCCATTCTGCAACATCACAGTTTATTTCCTGAATGGCAGGTAAGAAGTTCTGCACCCTCCATTAGCACATTAGGGAGAAAAAGGATCACATTTAATTTGCCTGCATTTAGTTTTACTTACATTCTCTTGGTTCCTACTAGACTCATTATTTTTAAAAGCTGTGAGCAGCTTTTTTGGGGGGGGTATCTCTTTTGTAGAATTCTGTCTCATTCCTTATTTGAGAAGGGGGCTGTGTCACTCTGTGTTTCTTTACATGTTGCATAAACATCATGAGTTTTCTTATTTCTCTATTGGAGGGGGTGAATTGAGTTAATTTCAAAACCTGTTACAAATTTGCTTTTTAATATACACAAAATTATAGTTAACACATATGTAAAGCATAAAGCTTAATAATATAATGAACACCCAGGAACCTCTATCCAAACCAAGAATTAGGAAAATTCAGTCATTTGCATCCACCTTTGAGTTTCTCTGCTGTCTCCTTATCCTCAGGGGTAGCCTGTACCCTAAATTGTGTGCTTACCATTCCTTTGTAGCTTTGTTTTGAAAATTTTTGTTTGATCACAAATGTATATTTGTCAAGACAGTGTGTTGTTTGACTTGCATGATATTGAACTTTATAAAAATGCTATCATATAAGTTATGGGAGGATTTTCCCTCTTTACTCAACATATTTCTAAGATTCATCCATTTTGCGTATAATGACAGCTTGTTCATTTTCAGCAGTATATGATGTTCTATTGTATGAATGTACCACCGTTTATTCTTTCATTGATATGTTGCTGGTTTGTTTCTAGCCTTGTATATTATAAATATTTCTGCTATGAATATATATATATATATATATATATATATATATATATATGATTTGTTTGTTTTTTTGAGACAGGCTCTTGCTATGTAGTTCAGGCTGGCTTTGAACTCACTATGTAACCCAGGGTGACCTCGAACTCACAGTAATCCTCCTGCCTCAGCCCCCCAGGTGGGATTATAATGTGCACCACCACGTGCAGCATGAATATTCTTATACATGTCTCCTGATCACACATGTAATGTTTCCACCAAGGAGTAGGGTTGTGTAGTATGCAAATATCCAACTTTGTGAGACAATTAATGCCAAATAGTTTTCCACTCTTCCACAGTTTGTAAGAATTTCATGTACTTTAATGCTTAGTATTGTTATGCTTTTTAATTTTTGCCAACCCAGTGAAGATAAAATGGCCTATATCTATTTTTTATGTAAGGGAAGAGTCATCTTTACCTAGAGTTTTTAAGATAATCCTCTTCCTTTCTATATTAAGAGTTTGCAGCCTCATTTGACATTATTGTGCTTGAAGTTCCTTTGAGAGAAAGCCATTTATTTGTGTGATAGTTTCTGCTAAGGATATAAAACTCAGATGTGCTGGAAGCTGCTAACAGAATTATTTGAATGTTGCTTTTAAGTTGATCTTGCGAATAAATACCAAACTATGCACATTCTAAGAGTTCTTGTTAGTACAGTAATGAACATATATAAAATTACATTTTTAAACTATTTGTTACTACCACAAATTAATCTGATCTTGAGCTTATACCAGTCTGCAAAACTATTTTAAGTAAAGTCTCTTTCAATCTGTTTATCTGGAATATTTCCACTGAACCAAGTTTAGTGAAGATCTATTTGTGAATTTCTCTGTATTTTAAATGTACTAAAGAGATTCAATTTACCCTCTTTTGACATGGTTACATGATGCAACACAAATTAATCTCTCAATGAAATTTCAAATCTCCAAATGCTCATCTTATCACTATCTGCTGAATTGACCCACACACATTAACTAGAAAAATAAGCCCAACAGATGGTGCTGCTACATTGTGCCCTAAAATGTGCTTTTTTAAATTAAAAAGTTATTTGTATATAAACAGTTTTCATCAATCACTAAAAACACATAGAAATGAAAAAAGAGATCCAAGACAAAAGCTAATATACATATATTTTAAAAGAGAATTTTTATAGCCATGTATGTTAATTGTTCTTAAAAATAAAGAAATAGTATGGTAGTTTGTGGCTTGCCTATTTTTTTTCCCATGCCATTGAATGAAAGATTTGCAAAGGAAGGGACTATATATTTGTTTTATGTTTCTTTATTATATTGCTAATATTATAGTGTCATATTGTTAAGTATAGTGTCAGATCCTAAAGGAGCATTCAGAGAATGTTAATTAGACGCAAAGGTCCCCTCTGTATCATTAATATTTGTTGTCTGATGAAAAGACTGAGTGAATATGCATGACCAAACCACAAGAAAGATGTAGTTACTTTCTTCTGTATGGTACTGTAGCTATTCTTGGAAATAATCATTCACCAGGTGAATACATTTATGCCAGGTGAGTGAGAGTTTTTCAACTTTATTTACTCAACCCACACTGTGTTCAATCAAGTTGCTATCAGCCATTGGTTTCTTTTAAAGACAAGCATTATGCTTCATGTCCTCATTCCTATAATGCCAGATACTCACCTCCACACTGATCAAGGGACATCCGGTCCTGCTGCAGCAAGAGTGACTCTTCCTTCTCAGGAATTAGCTTTTTGCAGTGTAAGAGAGCTTTTTGTTTGTTTTTGGTATCCTATAAGAAGTGATCTATGAGATGGGACAAAGCAAGAAGTTAAGCCTTTCCATGGATTGCAGCATGACTGCATGCTCAATGTGGTAGCCACCTCTAAGAAGGCCCAGTGGTGCCTGCCCGTGGACTTTATCCCCTCGCATAATTTTCTCCCATGTTGTATGGGGGTTGGTGAGTATGGCCAACAGAATATGGCAAAAATAATGGTATGTTACCTATGAGGTTAGGTTGTAAAAGACTGCAAGGATCCAGGGACCAAATTAGACCCTCAGCTACTTCCAAAGAGAGCTGTTCCTGAGGCTGGAAGTGTTAACCTAGAGCCTGAGCTGAGAAGGTCCAGGACTTTCTTGGACCTGGAAAAGTGCAAGAAAGAAAAACCCAGATGTAAAATACAAAGGAATTTAACTAAAAGACAGTGAAAAAATGAAAGCACTTAATAAAAACTGATACATGCTATACAACGTGGTTAAAACTTAAAAACATGCTAAGTGAAAGAAATCAATCCCAAAACACCAGATGTTATATGATTCCATTTATATGCAATAACCAGATGGGCAAATAGATAGGGGCAGTAGATTTGTATGCCTAGGGCCATAGGGTTGAGGGAGGATTGTTTGTAATGGCTCATGGGAGTTCCTCTTGGAAATATTGAAAATGTTCTAACAGTGATTGTGGTAATGAACGTAAAACTCTAAATATACACTAAGGCCGTTTAGTGGTATAGTTCAAGGGGTGAATTATATGATATTTGAATTGTGTCTCAGTAAAGCTTTTTTAAATTTTTTTTTTGAAAAGAGTGCACTTTGACTCTATCTATTCTAGTACTTGTGTTGGGAGAAGTTAGTCACCATGTCTTGAGGACATTCAGGTGACCTGCCTATGGGAAGGCTTAGTGGAAAGAAACTAGATTGTCCAGTCAACAGTTGTCAAGGAACTGAAGTTACCAAAACCAAGTTAATAATCTCTGCTGATTCGAAAGGTGAAAAGTAGCATTTTATAAAGTGTTAATTTGTCATTTCCTATTAGGAGATACATTAAGCATATTTTAACATATTTAAAGACATTCATGGGAGGAGGACAAGAAATAAAAACCCAAATTCCATGTTTAGTGACATTAGGACACCTCTTTAACCCTAAGCTAGAGTACACAAAGGCTAAAAATGGATGGAGAAGTGATCAATGTTTTAGCAGGACAGACATTTCAAGCTGAAGTACTGCAGAGAACACTAGCAATTAGCATAAAAATTTGTCGCATGGTCCTTGGAAGCAGAGAGTAAAGTACATGTGCAAGGAAGGAAAGGAATCAAAGGGAGCAGATTATGTAAAAGTCAATATAACGATAAGTTTAACCCAACATCTGTGTGCTCACCCTAAGCAGTTGGATACTTTCCTTTTGATCACCATGGAGGAGACAAAAGATACCCATTCTGGAGACACTGAACTAGAAAGGATCTGGACTTCAGCATATCAGACTGAGCGACAGGTGTGAAAACAAGGATATGATAGGAGAAAACAAGTCTAATTCTTAACACAGCGCTCTACTCTTTCCCCTACCCAGCTTCAGAAAACTAGCACCTAGACTGGAGTTATCTCTAGGCAAGAGATAAGAGGATCTGTCTTGGGAGAAATTGAACTGTTACAGAGAAAATATTTGCATATACTGACATGAGGATCCCTAATTTTAAAAAAAACCTCAACTTTATAATATACTGGAATTCCTAAAATATCCAAACCGTAACCACCTCTCACCACCTTCCCTACTGACATTAGCATTCTGGTACTTGTCACCGTGGTTCCTTACTTGTACTATTATGGCATTCTTTTGGTTTGGTCACTTGGTTCTACCTTTATCCCTGGAGTCTATTCCCAACTTAGTAATCAGAAGAATCTTGTTTACAGCAGAAACTGAATCTATTCAAAACCTTCTAGGGACCCTGTCTCAAAAAGACAGACAGACAGACAGACAGACAGACAGACAGACAGACAGACAAGAAAGAAAGAAAGAAAGAAAGAAAGAAAGAAAGAAAGAAAGAAAGAAAGGAAAGAGAACTTTTCTGATTCTCAGAAAAATGGGGGTAATGATTATATATATTTCACAGGGCTATGGTGAGGTGCAGGTGGTTGTATACATGTAAAACATTTAGAATAATGCCTAGAACATAGTAATTAATTAGTAAACTTTAACTTTCATCATTATTACTATATTCCTGGAGTAGCTTTCACTGATGTTCTTCAAGTGCCTGGTGAATTGAAATGAAGATGAATATAGATGAAGACTGCATATATCCCTGTACAAGGAGTGTAAGTTAGGTATTATCATTTGCCTATTTTTTATAGAGTGATTGAGTCATAGAAAGGGAAAATGGTTCGCACAATTAAATAATACATTTAAGGAACCATGAGTGAGAGTCATCTATCTGAATTGGCCCTTTAGAACTTTTTTCTCAAATCAGTTATCAATTTCATATGATTATTGATATACATTAAAGCATGTATTTCATATCAAATGGTTCTATATACACTTTATATGGCACTATATGTTCTGTTACATTTCATTGGCTATTACATCATCTCTATTATCTTCATTGAAAATCTCTGTTATCTCAAAGGTGTATCACAAAGATGGACCACACTCTGCGAAGTTCAGCTGCTTAATAATTTGTGCTGAACTTAGGTTAAGTAAAATATTGGGCCACACATGTGAGAAGTAGAGGGTTTTAGCTACAGCAGAATGACATAGAGGGCAAGTAGTCTAAATCTAGAGCCTCACTTTTTTTTGGTCTTTTGAGACAGGGTGTCTCTATGCAGTTCAGGCTGGTCTTGAGCTTACTTTGTAGCCCAGGCTGGTCTCCAACTTGCAAAGATTCTCCTGCCTCAACCTCCTGAGTGCTGGGATTACAGGGGTGCACTGCCACGCCTGAGAGCCCAACTTTTTAGCTTTATCCATGTAACCTGTATTACTGCTCAACATTTTCTTTACTGACTTGAAATTTTACTTATTTGTTTGTTTATTTGTTTGTTTTGGTACCAGGGATGGAACGCATCACCTCATGCTTGCCAGGCAGGCGCTTGTGCCACTGAGCTATATCCCTGGCCTGAGCCCCACTTTTTAATACTTAATTTCATTTTTACTCTTCTTAGGCTAAAGAAATTACTCTTTTCTTTTTCAAAACAAATTACTCTTGATATAATTTGCTCCCTCTTTTATTAAAAGAGGCATAAAAGGATTTATTAGGCAGAAATTTAAAGATACACGCTCAAAAAAATAGAGTGTGGGTCATGGAGAAAAGTGTGCTACAGTTTGGAAATATAGATATTTGTGGTTTTTTTAGTGGTGGTGGAAATTTGTGGAACTCATGAATCTATACGAAGTTCTATCTTGGGTATTAGGAAAATAAGTTGGCTCCACATTTGCTTAAAGCTTTATTTTATTTTATTTTATTTTATTTTACTTTTGTAGTACTAGGGATCAAACCTGGGGTCTCATGTGCACTGAAAAGTGCTACATCCCAGGTCCAAAACTTTAAAAAAAATTTTTTTTTAATTTTAGTGGCTTTTCATAGGGTAAAGTTCTAATTTCTTTGTCACATAGGACCTTTGAAAGGCTCTTTAGGCCCAAAGATCCAAATCATCTAGGGTTATTAGTTGCATGTGAAAAAAAAAATCTAACATTAAAAAAAACAAGTACAAATAGAAAACTATCGGCTGACATAATTGAAAAGTCTAGTGGTAATTAGTCTCACTCATGGCTTTATTCAAGAGCTGGATAGTGTCATTGGGGCTTAGTCCCTCTCTTTCTCATTTCTATCTTCTGCTGTATCAGAATCATTTCCTCTCACAAAGCACTGATCTCTCAGCCCTGGCAACCTTACAGCATCTTTACCATTCACAATTCCAGAACACCATGTGTCTCTCAGTAAAAGTTTCACTGCATCTTGTTGTCCATTCCTAAACTGTTCAGGGGAATAGGATTGTGATTCACCAGATCTGAGTCACATATTCACTCCTGGACAGTGGTAGAGTCAACTCTACCCAAATTTCATTCAATCAGAGAAGAAGGAGAGAACGATTTGTAAGAGGAAATTATGGTCATATTGCTAGGAAAATGTTAAAGGAGCCAGAGTAGTAAAAACAATTGTCCACTGAAAAACTTTCCAGCTCATTTGCTTCTATACTCGCTTTTGCAAATCTCTGCTCAACTAGGCCTGTCTATTTATTTTTCCTAATACATCATGCTCATTCCTATCTTTCCTACACAGGGCTATGTACTGTCCTCCAACTTCTTCCAAATACTGCCTATTCTTTGAATTCTTTTTTTTTTTTGTGGCACCAGGGATTGAACTCATGACCTCACACTTCCCAGGCAGGCATTTAGGTCACTGAGCTAGATCCCCAGCCCTATTCTTTGAATTCTTCATGGAATTTTTCCTGGATACACTGATCTGTCTCCCTTGAGAATTCATTAGCTAAAACACCCAGGAGAATTTATCAGATGTAAATAAATGAAAAGAATGAGCCAATCTCAGCGCTAGACAACGAACCAAGCACAAGCGCTAGAGTCGTTCACCTCTGTGACTGCATGAGGCTTGGGCCATCCAAATATAAACCATAACACCCTTGATTTTGAGATCAATATACTATTTTTACCTCCTGCAAAAAAAAAAGATATAGAAAGGTTTGTGCTAATATGTTTGGACAATTAAATGCAGATATATTGTACTCCAAGTAAGTAATTTAAAGATAACACTATGCAATGTATTAACCATTGTTACCCTCCTATTATCTTGTTTTGAAATTTTGT
This sequence comes from Cuniculus paca, assembly GCA_004365215.1. Taxonomy (NCBI): domain Eukaryota; kingdom Metazoa; phylum Chordata; class Mammalia; order Rodentia; family Cuniculidae; genus Cuniculus; species Cuniculus paca. Next base: position 5,992 of record RJWT010022832.1, on the reverse strand, counting down.
TTTTTCTTTAAAATAAAAAATAAAAATAAATAAAAAAGATGTATCTCCTTACTCCTTCTGCCTTTCATACAGTATTTCACTTGAACTTTTCTCCTAATCCGTTTATTATAGCATGAGTGTTTAGGGCTGGCTGATTATTTTAGACCAAGAGACACAGATTCCTGTAGTTTGGTAGAGCAACACCACTCTCAGGTCTAATCACAAATTAATACTAAGGCTAAAGCAACCTGGCCTGGCCTGGTGGCACATGCCTGTAACCCCTGCACTCAGGAGGCTGAGAGAGGAGTATCATTGTGAGTTTGAGACCAGTCTGGGCTACAAAGTGAGCACAAGGCCAGCCTGAAAGTCATAGTGCTACCCTGTCTTAGCTCAGCAGCCTAAGTGCCTTCCTGGTAAGCACGAGGTGGTGAGTTCAATCCCTGGTGCAGCAAAAAAAAAAAAAAAAAAAAAGGCTAGAGCAACCTGGTCCATCCTAGTACAGGAACTAACATGATGGTAGTAAAGAAATATTACTCTGTAAGCAATAGGCCAGACAGGACATTTGTATGCTTTGACTTTATTTTGTGATTTAAAAAGTAATACTTTGATTTTCAACGAAGGTTCCAAGACAGTTCAATAGGGAAGAAAATATTATTTTTAACATAATGGTGCAGGAACAACTGGATATTGATATGTAAAAGAATGAGTCAAACCCCTACTTTATACATAGTGAAAAATTAACTCAAAATGGGTCAAAGATATAGATCATTATAGTTAATAAGAGCTAAAACTATACAATTCTAAGAAGAAAACTTAGTGTCAAATCTTTATAACATTATACTAGGCAATTCTTTCTTTCTTTCTTTCTTTTTTCTTTTTTTTTTGGTACTGGGGATCGAACTCACCACCTTGTGCTTACCAGGCAGGTACTGTGCCACTGAGCTATATCCCTGGCCCCATTTTTTAAACATAATATAAAAGCATAAATAACAAAAGGAAAAGTAAATACTTGGATTAATCACAATTAAACACGTTTTGCTAAGAGTGTAGCTCAGTGGTACAAAGCACTCTCAAGCACAAAGCTCTAATTTTGATCTGCAGCACTGAAAACAAAAACTAAAACCTTTTATGAATGAAAGGATATTATCAAGAAAATGAAAAGACAGCTTACAGAATGAGAGAAAACATTTGCAAATAATGTACCTGATAAAGGTCTAGTATCTAGAATAAAGAACACCTATAATTCAATGCTAGAAAGACAAACAGCCCAATTTAATAATAGGCAAAAAGAGGTTATAGCTCAGCAGCATAAGTGCCTTCCTGGTAAGTACAAGGTCCTGAGTTCGAATCCTGGTACTGAGAAAAAAAAAAGACAGATGGGCTAATAATAGACAAAGAAACTCCTTAGACATTTCTCCAAAGAATATATACAAATGGCCAACAAGCACATGACAAAATGGTCAACAAAATTAGTCATTAGGGAAATGCAAATCAAAACCAAGATGAGATACCACTTCACATCACTAGAATGGTCATTGAAAAAAAAGTGTTAATGAGAATAGGGAGAAATTGGAGAATATGGAGAAACCCTCTTGTATTGCTGCTGGGAATGTAAGATGGCACACACCATCGTAGAAAACAATATGGTAGTTTCTCAGTAAATTAAATGGAGAATTACTAAATGACCCAGCCACTCCATTTCTTGGCATATACCCAATGGAACTGAAAAAAAATCTATGGTAAAAGGCCAGAAGGACCTACACTGAAAGGTCACCTTTACATGCTGAGGTTACAGGTAAATTTTGAGTGTTATTCTTGCATGTATTTTGTCAGTTTTCTACTTTGAAAATGAATTTTTCTTTTGAGACAGAGTCTCAGTATGTGGTTCAGGCTGGCCTTGAACTTACTATATAGCCCAGGCTGGCCTCGAACTCACAGTGATTCTCCTGCCTCAGCCTCCCAAGTGCTGGGATTGCAGGCATGTGCCACCACGCCCAGAAGAAAATGATTTATTTATATAATTTAAAAATACAAAATATAGGCTGGGCACAGTGGTGCACACCTGTAATCCCAACACTCGGGAGGCTGAGGCTGGGGGATCACTGAGAGTTTGAGGCCAGCTTATGCTACATATGAGTTCAAGGCCAGCCTGAACTACATAGCAAGACCCTGTCTCCAAAAAATTACAAAATATTACAAGAAGTAAAATCATTTAATAGTTACAAAACAATCACTATAAAATTATAAAATCTAGAAAAAAAATTTTTTGACAACAGGAATCGAACTCAGGACCTTGTGCCTGCCAGGCAGGTGCTGTGCCACCGAGCTATATCCCCGGTCCAAGAAAAAAATTTAACATTCCTCTACTTAACAAGAAGCTCTATGTTTGGCATATCTTCTTTCATATGCACTAGTGCTTACTCTTGCACTCATTGTGTATGCCTAACATATGTATGTATATGAATTATATGATTGAATAAATTCAGAGTATATTAATTACTTCAATCACTATACACTTTATGATTCAGTTTATTGTTACATTTTAGGTGTATATAGTGATTGCATTTGTCTTAGGAAATTTGTACCTGTACCTAATATATGCTGACTCTTCTTTTTCCCATTCCCCTCTCCTCCCTTCAACTCATCTCCCTCTCCTTATTTACAGAAACTTTATTTCTATTTTTCCTTTTTTTCTTGATTATTTCCTTTCCCTTCCTTCTTTTACCCCTCCCCCCTCAGTTCCCCTTCCTATTTGAACATTTTCTTCCTATTTCATGATGTCTATTATACATTTTGGTCCTTATTTACACTTTCATTGGCTCACACCAGAGAAACAATCCAGTAGTTATGCATGTGTGTCTGATTTATTTCACTTAAAAGTATCGTCTTAAGGTGCATCTATTTACCTAGAAATATCTTAAATTCATCCTTCTTTATGTCTGAGTAGTACTCCACTGCATTAAGAAAGCACATCTTTATCCATTCATCAGTTGATGGGCATTGGGACTATTTTCAAGATTTAGCTATTATCTAGAATCACTATATATTAATTACTATAAACTAATATTTATTATGAAAGGGCTATATGGCCATTTAAAATTTTTAAAGTTACAGACCAAGTACTTTATTAAAGTGCAAGGCCCATGTTCTCCCAATCCTTCTTCAATCTCATTTCAAACAAGTAGCTAATATCGAGATTATTCTAGAAAATTTTCATTTTAAACAAACACCCACACACAAACACACATATTTAATTTTACCTAAATGTGCTGGGTGTGGTGGCACACATCTGTAATTTCAGCACTGAAGAGGCAGAGGCAAGAGGATCACCATGAGTTTGAGGCTAGCCTGGGCTATGTAGTGAGTTCAATACAAGGCCCTGTCTCAAAAAAAATTTTTTTTTTTACCTAAACGTGATCATATTATTAATGCTGTTCAAAATATACATTATTTATGCAATAATCCTTCTTGGAAAAATTTCCACATGATTAAATATAAATCTTTATTATTCTTTTTGACAGTGTCAGAATTTCACATAGTATGAGTTTATTTAGCCAATCTCCTATTGATGGACATTTAAATTACTTCCAAAATTTGTGGGGGAGTCTATTAGAACAATGGTAAAGAAACACCCTTAGCCAAGTGTGGTGGTACACACCTGTAATCCCAGCACTCTGGGAGGCTGAGGCAGGAGGACTAAAAGTTTGAGCCCAGCTTGGGGAACTTTAGTGATTATCAACAAACTGTTTAAAAATAAAAACTAAAAAAGGCCTAGGATGTACCTCAGTGTGAAGGCTCAGTAGTCAATCCCTAGTACCAATAAATGATAGATTAAATGGATAGATAGATAGATATAGAAAGGTAAATAGATACCCCCTCTTCATATGTCTCTGTGCTTGTCATAATATTTCTCTGGAGGCTTATGACAGTTTAAAGGAAAAGATGATACGTCTTGGTGACAACTTGGTCCAAAGCTTGATCTCTGTCAACCCAGAGATGAATTGGTCATCAATTTATAGTAACCAAATTTATAAAGTTCTGAATTATAAACCATGATGTTACCTCATTACATTATAGTTGTGGGTATATCAATTTGAAAATGGAAATCCATTGCCCAGGGAACCCCCCTTTCCAATTACCAGAAAGTTAGCCAATAACCAAGTTTTGTTTTATTTTGTTTTGTTTTTAAATAAGGAGGCTGGGCAATAAAAGCGAAGACTTTGCTGGGCAGGAAGGGTTGAGTCATCCTTCCCTGAACAAGCTACCTGTCACACAGACTCTCACCTTCCAGTTAAGTACTTTCTCTAGGACAGTGCTGGAGGCATGTTGACATATTCTTATCAGTTCTATTTTTAAAAATAACTCTATACTGAACTTGCCCTTGTTATTTATGATATCAGTTTTCATCATTTTGGGCTCCATCTCACTGGTCATGCCCTGTTCACTGGTTGATTTCTCCGATGGAGTTCCGTGCAGTGCTGACACTAGGCCACTATTTTCTTAGTTCTCCCAGCTCCCAAAAGTGCCAAGAGGTGCTGAGGAGCAAAGCTCCTTTTTCTGTGAATCAGCTCTTCAACCACTTTGTCTCAGATGGAGAAATCAGCCATCTGGAACCATCAGGCTTCCAGGCTGTAAGTGGTGACCTGCAGGAGGAATAGCAGGCAGTTTTGGTTTTTAGGGGCTCTTGGCTCCAGTTCCTACAGATTGGTAGAGGAACGGGGTAGCCTTTTCAGTCATGAGTGATTGCATTCTCCATGGCTAAACCTATAAATATTACATGCCAATTCTGTGGTGGTAAATGCCACCAAATTGGATTGCTTTTAAAACTACACATAACCTTGGCAAATATAATTTGAGCTCTTTTCTCACACTGGTATCCTTTTACTTACACTATACTTTGACAGAGAAAGAATGGAACAAGCTTCATTTTGATTCATGAATGTTGTTTTTATTCGAAATGCGCCATGTGAGGGGAATGCAAATGGACACAAGATATATGCAAATTCACTTGCATACTCAGAGAAGGCAAATGAGGCTTAGTTCTTAGTTAGATTCGTCGATCAGGCTCCCTGGGTGAGAAAGCTAAGGAAAGAGGTGTCTGTAACTGAATTACAGAGAACGTCATGTTTGAGAGGGGAGAGAGGAGAGATGTTGGCTGCCATACAGCTCCCAGCATTCCAGAACCTGCATAGAAAAGTGAGTGCAGCTGCCAAGGCAAGTGAAGGCGCTCAAAGAAAGAAGGGCCTTCACTGGCACGAGGGCGCCCAGGGCACAGTGTGCACGCTGCGCGATGAAACGGGCTCTCCAACTTTTCTGCTTTAGGTCTTGACCTCAAATCCCTGCAGAAATCTGCAAACCACCCATCATGTCTTCCTGCTCCCTCCTCCCTCTTCTACAATCCAGGGCAGGACTAGGGTGAAAGAAGGCACACGACATAAGAGGAACCCCCAAAAATTCATTCACTGAGATGAAAAATGTTTTAATGCAATATTTTTTAAAATTCAAAATTAGTGCCCCCAAAATCTAATGAATACGATAGCCACATTTTAAATAAAGAAAAGGCATCCGCCTGTACTTGTAAGGCTCTGTGTCAGTCACCTCACCTAAGCCTGTCCCTATCTAGTAGGCAGGGCAGAGGTCTTGTTGTAGTTTGCCAATTTGATAGGTTAAGCTGTTGCATCAAAATATTATGTATCGTAGCTAAGTGTGGTAGCGCATGTTGCAGTCCCAGCTACTTGGGAGATGGAGGCAGGAGAATCACTTGAGTCTACAAGTTCAAGACCAGCCTGGGCAAATTGTGAGCCCACTGTCTCAAAAAAAACCACATGTATCTTGACTATTGAGCTTTTTGTCCCCTGCTTTGGTACCCTGAAGCAAGCGTCTCACGTTGCTCTAGCCCTACCCTCATTTCAACGTCTTCTTATCTTTTTTTTTCTTTAACCTATGAGGATTCTGCTTTTGAACTCAGTTTAATATGATGAGGGGATATGAAGGATGTACTGGTTTTTGTGGA
>RJWT010022831.1:0-17037 GCA_004365215.1 Cuniculus paca | reverse complement strand
ATTTATGGCAATTTCTGTCAAATGAAAACATTATGGTGTGTCTTCATCTTATTCACCAAATCTGGCACCATGTGATATCTAGTTGCTCTTCCCCAAAGTCAAAATGACCATGAAAGATAAATGTTTTGAATCAGCTCAGGACATCAAGGCAACTGTGACAGCACAGGTAAAAACACTTGTGAAACAGAACTCCAGAACTGCTTCCAAATGTGGCAAGAATGATGAGATTGTTTGATGGCGATGTGTCTTTTACCGTAATTCTTATTTAAATGTATAGTGTTTTTTAATCACACTTCCTATGAATAATAATTAGTATAAGTTGTCAGAACTTAGTAAAAACTTTTCTGTGCTCTAAGCATTGTGCAAAGCACTACACATATCCCACTCAAGTAACAAGAGTATTGCCACTTTACAGATAAAGACCATCAGATCTAGAGACAGCCACCTGATCAAGATTTAAGTGGCAAAACCAAAAATCCAATCAAGGTCTATTTAGTTCAGGCATAAAACTATAAACTTTGACAAAAAAAATCATCAAATTACAAAGGTCAAACCAGTCTGAAAAGGCTTCTCATCTGGGTAGGAATAAAGATGATGAAGGCATTAACTGAAACAAAGGGTTTTAGAAGGAGAGGCAGATAATGAAAGGAAAATCAGCTCTACAATCAATATGTCTCCCACGAACAGAACCCCAGCTCGAATTTTTCATCAATTGAAACTGGTCTACCTTCAGAAAGCCAGGTTCGGTATTCTTCCTTCTTGGACCATTGTCAGTCATTTAACCTTATGCCTCTCTCATTCTCAACACTTCTGAACTTCATTTCTTTCCTCACCTTGCTCTCTAGTCATCTGACTGGACACACATCCCAATCCACCAACCCTGGTTTCATTTGGCATCTTTGCCTTTTTGAACTTCTGCCACACCTGGTGATAACTCCCACTATTCACTCTCCCATATTCTTAGGCTGCCAAAGTGTAGAAGTTACAACCAGTCTATAAACCCCTAATATCTTAACACTGCCTGGCCCGCCCATCACTGTTGCTTGGAATCCTTTCATTCACCCTATGCTGGCAACATATTATGTATGTGATAAATCCCTTCCCTGGCTATTCCAGTTTCCACCCCCAGTCCTCAAGCCTTCAATCCCTTTTCTTTGCACCTTACAATCAGTACATGACTTTGCCTTCTCATTCACTAAGAAGACTGAAGTCACCAGAAGTCCCCTCATTCTCCTATCACCAGTATCTGCGTAATTCTCTTAATGCTGACTCATCTTTTTTATAAAATCTCACATTTAAAGTATCTCCATTTGTGTTTGATTTCATTTCCTATAATCTATTGTCTCTGACAAATATCAGATATCCCTTTACTCTCCATACAAATTCTCTCTCAAGTCCTTTCCTCTCCATAGTTCCATCTGTTTTACAAAATCAACATCCTTAAAACAAATTAGCCTCTTTTCATCCACTGTTGACACTAAGCAATCTATAGTGTAAATCTGACCATGATGCCTTACTTACGGTCCTCCTTGAAGGCTCCCTTTCATGATCATAGTTTATATTACTTATCACACTAATGGAAGTCTTCATGACCTAGTCTTTGCCACCATGACTATAGCACATGCAATTTTTGTCAGAACATATGAAACTCTCTGTATCTCCCTGACCACATCAAGCTACCTACCATGTGGACCCCATCTTTTGCCCTGAATGTTCTTTCTCTGCTACTGTGGCTAATTTCTTTTCATCCTATCTGAATCATTCTGTATCATCTCCTCCAGAGAATCTTCCTCACAAATGTCTTACTTGACTAAATAGCATACTTTTATGTTCTCAAAGAAGACAGGTTTCTACTTCAAGCAGTATCACATTATATCATAACTAATTTTTTTAACCACTCAACATCCCTTATCCAATTATATACTCTTTAATGGTTTCCATACCCAGCACAGCATAGTACAGTGTAGTACTTGGCACATAGTAGGCTCTCCCTAATTATTTGCTAAATGAATAAATACAATCATAGTCTTACAATGCCCTTCTGTATCAGTCACAAAGATACTTTCTGCATCTTATCTTTTTCATTAAACTTTTCCAACTTATAACCTACACTTGACATTTTCTCTACTCATCTATTTAAATGCTTGAAGGTTTTGGTTTCCCATTCCTGATGTTTTATAAAGGGGCACTATCTCATAATGATATGACAAAAAAAAAATATGGTGAGTACTTAACTTTAAAAAAAAAAACTTTTATGGTCATTTTTTACTTTGGGGAAGAGTCAAAAGTTGCATGGCACCGGATTTGGTGAATAAGGCAGATGGGGATATACCACAATGTTTTTATTTGACAGACACTGCTATACACATTTTAAATTTATTCAGGACACTGAGGTATCCATGAAAAGATATTCACTAAAGAAGACTTCCAGAACTGCTTTAGAAAATACCAAGAATGATAAGATAAGTATGTTTGAAGTGAGAAGGAATACTGAGAGGAATTAATGGCAGTATCTTTTACTACAATACATTTTTTTAAACCTAAACACTAATCAGATATTTAGATCACCCCTTACAACTTTCTCTGTTAATAAAAATGCTCTGTATCAGTATTATTCAATATTGGCAGATACAGAGCTATTAGCACTTGAAATGTGGTTAATACAACTGAGGAAACATATTTTTAATTTTAGGTCTACCTTAAGGTAGCTATGATATTAAACAACGCAGTAAAGTTTTCAGGTTTATCAATGATTCAAATGCAAAGCCACTAAACTTTTCTCAACACTCACTCGGTCTATGAGTCACCTTTACAACATTCAACACCATATACAATTCCTCTAAACTGTTGACATATTATTCTTTTCTCACTCTGATAGGTCTCATTTTTCCTGGCTCAACTTTTTCCTTTTAGTCCACAAAGACTGCGTGTAATCCAAAATTCAGTTCTCATCCTTCAGTACTTCTAACTCAAACTGTATCTGTTATCAATTTCATATGCTATCATAATTTCAATCACAGTCTCCATATAGAAGATTTCTAAGTCTAGAATTCCCATTCTTATTTCATCCCAGACCCATACCACAAATATAAACTAAACATTTTCAATGAAATACTCTACTATTAGCTCAGGGTTAACAAATACAACAATACAGGTTCATCTTTGTCTTTCTCTTTTTCTGAATGTCATTTCTTTCACTAGTACTGTAACCATTCTCATGGTCATCTACACTGAAACTTTAAAAAATTACCCTTAAAGTATTTTTCCTTCTCTATATTCATGAATCAAATTGTACCATTTTTCTTAAAGATCCTGAAATAACACACTGACCGCCAGTTCAGATTTCCTATAATTGATATCTGGTTTCCTTGTTTCTTGAAAATAAAACACTATTTTATACATGAAACTTCTCTTATCTCTCCAAAAGTATACACATTCACATATCACTTTGATAGTGTATCACCTGTCCCTGGTCTGACTTATCATTCTAAAACCAGACTCCTACCAGTATCTTCTAATATTCTCTCAAAATCTCCAATTTAGATAGTCTACCCAGTCTTTAAGTATGTAAATCATATTTAGGTTCCTTTCTTTCATACCTGTTGCCTCCAGTCTGTAATGCCTTCTTTCTTTATTCATGTTTGTTAGGGGTCTTCTTTCCTCAAGGAAACAGCTCAAGACTCCTAAGGTTCACAAAGCCTTTTATTTCTGTCTTGGTTCGCAGTGGCTTCATTATGCTTTTAATGTATCGCTATCCTTTGCCATTCATCTCACTTTCAGAACAGGCCATCATATATAATTCCTATGCACTACTTTTTTTTTTTTTTTAAATCTTAATGAATATTTTGTCTCAACTAGAAATAAGTTTTTAGGAGTCAAAGACTTCCACCTTTATATATTCTCAGAATTTAGCCTTAACTATGGTTATATTCAGTAAGAAAGTAAGAAATTATCAGAGATATACAACTGAGAGGTGGTAAGTAATGACAAAAAAAGAAACTCAGCATCCAGTAACACTAATTAAATGGGTAAAACAGAAATAAAAGGGAAAAAGCAATATAACACCAGAGCAGAGAATATAGGTAAAAGCAATCACAGAATTAAGCACTATTACACTAACCACCTAAAAACAGCATAATCTTCATTAGGTGATTATCAAACAACTCTTTGAATTTCTGTCTTACAGTTAGTTCATCCAAGCAAGGAATGCTAAAAATACATGAGTAAAACAAAATTTTATGGTTTTCTAATCATTTTTTTCCTCCACAATGGTACTCATTTAATGAAATCTGATATATCAAGGCTACAGTACAGATGCATATAAAGATTTCCAAAACATTACAATTACAGCCTTAATTCCACATAAGTTTACAGCTCATCTTTCCAGCCCTGGAAATATAGAACTGGAACTCAGTGGTAAGAGGGTACAGTATGCCCTGTCAGTTCTTAGGGTCATAGCTTAAAATAGCTGCACAGTTTAGGGCCAAGGGAGGCTAGTCCAACACTGTAATTCTGTCATGGAGCAGTCTCACCCCATAGATGGCTATTTTAAGCCACATCTCTCAACAGTAAATTGAGCAACCCGGAAATACTAGCATTCTACTTTGAAATGTAGACCAACTGGCCACAATTTTCCTCTAAAAAAGTAGGGGAAATCATTGTAACCATAAAAAACAATCCTGCATAATCCATTATACAATCTAGAAGGGACTGGATCTTCAATTGTAGGGAATTCTACTCTAGTCATTACTGGGGAAAAGACAATTTAAAAACATTTAGCATTGTGTAATGGGGATTCAGTACACAGGCAAAGAAAAGGATTTATTCACTTACTTGATGAATTCACATTATGACTTTAAAAAGAATACGAACAAGAAGAAAAAGAAAAAAATCTCACTTATAGAAACAAACCCTGGCAGAACCACTTGATCATTTGATGAAAGATACTAATTTTATATAATTTACAGAGGTATTCAGACAAGGAATGAATTACACTGACACTGCAACCAAGTTTAATCCTTTTAAACAAAGGATACACACATTTCCTATTCAAAACAGTTTTAAGAAGTCTTAAACTTTCTAAAGAGTGTTTCATTTTTAAAATTTCTTCATTATAATAAACCTCCAAAAAACCCAGGAATTTGAGTATCTATTTTACTATTTTAAAAATCAGTGATTCAACTGATTAATTGCTCATAGCTCAGATAGTTCAAGAATATTTCCATATATGTGCACTTAACCATGATTTATGGCAACAGATGAGAAATGAATGACACAAAGTGAAAGAACTAGTGAAAACAATCAACCATAAATCATGGTCGTATCATTTCCCCCTTTATCACACTAGATGGTTTAATTATTACTGTAGATTTGTTTTGTTATGCCTTGGAAAAACTCAATGAGTTTTTTATCAGCTTGGGCAGAGAGTGATCTAGTCATGATCAAAGAATGATTTTGGCTTGCTTACCTTAGTGATTCTAAAAGGAAAAAAAACAAGTGTTTTTACTTCTACCAGCAATAAACGCAGGTTTAGGATCTCTTACCTGAAATGTTTGGAACTAGAAGTGTTTTGGATTTCAGAAATGGTTTGGATTCTAGAACATTCGAACACACACAAAAAGATACCTTGGGGATAGCACCTAGGTCTGAACATATTAAGTACATTTACGTTTCATAGACACCTTATACGCATAGCCTGAAGGTGATCTTAAATAACATTTTCAATGTGTCTCCACTCTGACAGCAAGCCATCACATGTTGGCAAGTGTGGAATCTTCCGCTTATAGTATCAAGTTTGTGCTCAAAGATTTTTGATTTTTCTAGGCTCAGTTTTAGTAGACAGTCTATGCTAATTACAGTACTTTATTCACTATGATAAAAAAAGACATCTTATTAGGAAATTACAGGTTTCTTGGGGTAACAGGTGACATGTAATCATAGAACAAGCTAGTATTCAGCATAAGAAAAATTTTCATGAGACTTAACATCCTTCCTCAAGTTATACCCTTCTTAAGTACATGAAGAACACATTTAACTTAATTTCTCATTTCAAAATGATTATATTGAAGCTTTTTCAGGAAATACAGGTATCGTAAATGTCTGCATAGAAGCCACTCGCAGGCTACATTTCTTTTTTAAGTCTTTAAAACGTGGAAAACCAAACTTGACCCACTTATTACATGAAGGCCCAGTAGTACAGAACACAACAGAAAGTTGTTTCACCCCCAAACTCTTACTCATGTCCCAAAAAACAAAAAGCTACAAAAACCCTTAAAACCCCCACTAACTTTCCTAAATCACTTACTATAACTCATTGATTTCTCTAGTGAGTAATTTCTCTCCATGTTACCTCTGTTTACTACATGATTATGGTTCCCAAATTTAACAGAGAAGTACAAATATTGGAAAATGTTTACAATAAAGCACCTTGCTTAAATAAGCTGCTACAAGTTTCTAAGTTTATGAAGCTAATGCTGAAAGCAAAATACTGTAAAACTAAGAACAATCACTTAAAAATAGAGCAAGGTAAATTCTGGACACAAAATTTCAGGGTATATAAAATATATTTGAAATTAGCATTTTAAAGTTTACCTTTGCTAGATAGAGAAACTATCAGTTCTAACAATTACTTAGCAACCAACTCACTGCCACTTGAGATGGGAGAAAACAAAATTATCTTTAAGACCTTATTCCTTGGGGAAGTGGAGAAGCAAGGAAAGCTTGCTTGTAATAATTTTCTTTCAAATAAAAAGCTTATACTGTATATACCACTCAAGTATTGATTTAAGCTTCAAGGAGTTAAACCAGTTATTCAGACTTTGCTTACAACTAAAGGCTTGCTTTGGGTAAACTGCATCTCCAGTCTGGTCCTCAGTCTTTTCATTTATAAACAAAAAGACCTGAACCAAAGATGATTTGTACAGGTAGCACACAGGTCATCTTCCAATGAAGTTAAAAAAAAGATTTTAGGACTGGGATGTAACTCAGTGTTACAGTGCTTGCTTAGCATGTGTGATGCTCTGGGTTTGATTCTAAAACAAATAAATTATATATATATAATATATATATTTATATATGTACAAACACACATATATACGTGTATTATATATACACATACATATACATATGCATTCTCAATCTTAAATTACTTCCAAAAAAATCCTTTAACGTTATTGAATACTATTTCTTAATGATAAAATAATTTTAGAGTGCTATGGGGCATAACTAGTTGTCTGGCACTTGGCCCTAGAATGATTAAGGCAAGTGACCTGAACTGTGAGACCCTCATAAAGGATGTGATTGGGGGATGGGTTCTAGAGAGCTTTGTATTTGTAAATCACACTGGCAGGAAAATTATTAGTAGTCCAGAGGAACTGGCTGATGCTGGGAGAGGCAGTAACTTCAGGGTCATCAAGGTCCAAGATATCAAATCATTAAAACACATACACTTAAAAGCCATGGTTAATAACACTCAATTAATTAACAGAAATACTTGTACTGAATTTTATTCAATACTCATAAGATACCATCAGCACTGCACTACTTGAGATAGAAAATTAACCATGTAATAGAAAATAGGACTGTAAAATGCTAAACACATATTCATATTTATAAGAATAAGAGCACATGAATGCTAATTACTAATTATTTATATTTATTTAGTGCTTTGGCATTTACAGATCATTTTCACCCATTTTAGTTCTTTTAATCCTTAGAAAAGCTGTTTAGGAGGCAGTTTACCTTCATTTTACAAGTGCTTATGACCAACGCTCAAGAAAACTATGGATATAGCCATGTAGCAGTAACTGGCAGAAGAGGGAACTAGAGACAAGTCCTGGTCCTTGTCTCCTGCTATTTTTACTAATAACATAATGACTCATTCATTTTAGGTGAAATCTATAGAATAATTACATAGAAACAGATAGTGAGCTATTTCTAACTACTGAAGATTAACTTCAATGACCTTTGCTGCAACAAGTGTCTGGTAAGAGTATAATGAAAAGCAAATAGTGTTATCAACTAATGAAACATAATTTTTCACTAAGAATACTTGTAAATGGTATGTGAGGGCATAATTTTCTTTCAAGTTCTTTATAACAGCAGTGTGCAAGTCCTCACGTAATCTTTTCTAAGGCATATTTCCAAAACAGCACTTTTACTTCTTGATAACCATAGGTAATTAAATTTTTTTAAACGTCTTCCTATAAATTTAGATTAACCTACAAAATGAATTCAAGACAAATGTATTTTAAATTGCTTTTAGGGAATGGACATTATTCTCATCACAAAATAGTAATTATGTGAAGTCACTGATTTGTTAGCTAGATTTAACCATACATACCACAATGTATATATATTTCAAAACACCATGTTGTACATGATACATACAATTTTGTCTGTAAAAACTAAATAAAAATTAGAAATAAAAATTTTTAAATAAAATCACCCTTTAAAATCCTTGAAAATTCTTCATGGAGGGTGGTATTCTATAAATATGTCCTTTGACTTTAGTGTAATTCAGCATTTAAAAAGTAATTTCTTCCCAAGGTAGCAGCTAGAATCCAGTACTCCATTTGTGTCATTAACAGAAAATCTGACAAGTCAGTAGGAAAGTATCACTGCTATTATGCAAGTTCTTGGACTATAAAACCTCTGTGATCTTATCTTCTAGAATAAATTTCTTTGAGATATAAAGCTCCACTTTTCTACTTCACTTTTTTAATTTCTAGATTTTGTAACTATTTGCTGTGAAGCAGGATTACTAGAAGTGGAACTTACAAGGCACTAAGGCAGTAAAATAGGTTACTGAAAAGAGCAAGAAGGAAGCAAGGACCACAGTCTGAAGATCAGGGATGGGTTACTGGAGAGGCTAGTGTGCACTACTGGATAGGAGGAGAGTGCTCTACAAAGTTACTGCAGCAGTATTTACTATCACAGGGATATGCTGCTTGCAAGCTAGAGTGCTCAGGCCCAAGCAAGCACACTTCTTGACTTTAAAGGACAGCTGGTCTCTGAGGAGGCATCTTGAATGTCGGCATCTGCTGGTAAGAGCATGTGAGTAATTAGAAGAGACCCAGATGGCAAACTAAGTGCCCAAGGTTTGGGGTCTGGTTCTCATCTTTGATGTTACTTAAAATTGGGCATGTGCCTAGTTACAAAGATGCTAGTAAAGGAATCACTTCCTAAAAAATTCTATTCTTAATAATGACTGCATCCTAGAGACTGATCCTTAAAGGAGAACAGTATTAGACTCAACAAATCCTTGAATTTTTAAAAAATACTGACATTCTTCATTCAGTTTAATTTCTGAAAGTAATTGATTTTAAAACTAGCAGTATTAGCAGGTGAGGGGCTGCATGCCTGTAATTCCAGCTACTTAGGAGACAGTGGCCAGAGACACTTAAGTCTGAGGCCAACCTGGGCAACTTACTGAAACTCTGACTCAGAGTAAAATAAGGTAAGACTGGGGATGTAGCTCAGTGGTAGAACATTTGCCTAGCATGTGCAAAGTCCTGGATTCAATCTTTAGTAAAACAAAAACCAAAATCTAGCAGTTATTAGTAATGATATTTTCCTTAAATTTTCTCCTTGGCTTACTGAAATAAAACTGAGCTCAATCTGGTCTCTACATATTTATGCTTAAAATTACTGTATCTTAACACTAAATGAAAGTACATCAACAATTTCATTTTACAACACACACACACCCCCCCACAGTATTTTCGTATGCAAAAGGAAAAAAACCTATACCCCATTCCCAAGGACCACACAATTGTTTAACAGCAAAGACAACCTGCTTCCCCACACAGCACAGAGTTCTTTTCTTAAATATGTTAGTTACCTCTGTTCATCACAAACTGCTTATGGAATGAAACATACTTGCATTCCAATTTTAAAATTATACATACTTAGCAATACCACTACAGACAGCTGCCAAAGGACCTTTAAAAAGTACTGAAAGCCCTTTGAGTAAGAATCAAATTTTCTTTGTGGTTTGGGGTAATGGTGGGAGTATGAAAAGGTGTGGTACATTTTTGTAAATACTTCAAAGATTGAGACCTTTGAGACCAAGGAAGGTTTAGATGTAGATTAATGTATCTGTGGAAATCCTTTTTGTTGGCCATATATTCAGGTATTTAAATAACTTCAAAGGGACAGAAAAAACTTACCTTTACATATCTTCAATTTCTCCTCCAAACTCCCTCTACTGCTAAAACTGTCACCTGTGACTGTGTATCAAAATCTATGAAACAAAATCTATGAATTATTTCACTGTATTGATCACTACCTTATTTCTTTAAATATGTACCTTGAATCTATTCCAAGGATCTATTCATCCCATTAGCTTATAAAATCAAAATTCTCCACCTGTGTTTTCTCTTAGGTTCAATAACAAGATTATACACACTGAACAGTATTGATCAAGATGTGAGAAAACACTACATATGACACAGACCCTACCTACATGAGGTTTACAATTCCACTCCAAAGCTGAAATGGACCATCTCCCTTCTGACTAGGCAAACTTTTAGTCACCCTTTAGTTCTCAGATCAGTTATCACTCTCTCCATAAAAACATTCCCAGACCCATAGAAGCATAACTAGTTCCTCTTTCCTATGGGCTTCCATGACATTTCATATTTTTTATAAAGTTAATGTCATGAAGTAATCTAATAGTACAGACATCCTATTCCACAGAGTCTAAGATACAACTGATTGTAAGAAGGAATGTATCTGTAACCACAGTACTCTGGAGGCTGAGACAGGTGGACCACAAGTTGCAGCCTAGACAACTGTGAGACCCTGTCTCAAAAAATAAAAAAGGCTGGGGATGTAGCTCAGTGTGAAGGCCCTGGTATTCAATTCTCAGTACCTCAACAACAACAACAACAACAACAACAACAACAACAACAACAACAAAACTCTGTTAATTAAACTAAAAAAATCTTTTATTATAAAGTGTATTTCAGTTTCAAATTGCAAAAAATATAGAAAGTATGTCTTAGAATAATAATGTCTTCTGCACTAGACTGCATATCCTGTGAGAATAAAAAATATGTCTCACTTCTTAGTTTGTCACTTCCTATTACCATGCTTGGTACACAGTAGGGGAAAAGAACAAATGTAATGTTCTTATCTAATCTCTTACCATTTCTTTCATGTCAACATTCTGGGTATTAAAGAGAAATTTTTCATACTTGATAACCATTTACTTTATGGCCATATCTTTTCCTGAAGTCACTGTGACTTCATGACTAAATTACTCCAATAACATCCTTTTAAAAGGGCTAAGTTCTAACTTTTCCACATTTTCATATAGAGAAACACTCTAATAAATACCATTTGCATCACAAATACTCCCATTTGATTCCTTCTACACACTAGATTCATGCTGTTTGCACTTATTTTTATTATTTTGGTAGAATCTTTTCTTATATTAGAGGATGGTTCAATTAATGCAACTTCTCTGGTTGAAGGAGGGGAGGCAGGCTGTTCACTGAGCATACACTGAGCTACTCAGTGACACTTCTATGCCTCCATTGAGCACAGAATGAGATTATCACCTTCCCTGTGTTAGTTATAAGCCTCCACGTTTTTCAATCTCTGGTCCCTGTCAACCTCATCCCAGGTTTAGCACCTTAGAGACATCTTTTCTCTTCACCTCTCTACTCCCAAAGTAAAAAATCCACACTTTTAAACCAATCTTTAAGGCCTTTCAAGTTCCTACCTTGACCACAGCAATCACTGCTTGTTTACTGAAATACACTTATCTCACTTGTTTCTAAGCCTTGTTTTCTATACTTCAGCAATTAGTACTTAAATATAAACTCTCACTTGCAGTTGCAGCTGCCATGTAATTGCTTCATGGAAGGAAGAGCCTGATCTCTCCAATGCAGGCATCATTTATAAGACAGGTGAACATTTTCAGACCCCAACAAAGGCAGAGCACAGAGCAGATAGGCAATTCCTACTACACGAAAATACACTCTTTTCCACCTGTAGATATACCTCTCCCATATCCTTGGTTGACATCACCAAAACTTCCTAACATTCGCCTTATAGAAAATTCTCAGTTACTTCTGACACACAATTTGTGCTAACATCACACCTAAAATCACTTTCTTGCATTACAACTTCACATTCTTCTAGTGGGTGTCACTACATAGGGATTTTACAGTTTACCACCTCCCATACATATTTTTCTTTATAATATGCAAAGCCATTCAAAATATATGTGATCTGTGCAACTTGGTGAGGAGAAAAAGGGAGGAATATTGCTATTTTACAAACTGGAAAAAAAAAAAAAGATGAAGCCCCAATTAAAATATTTACCAATTGGGGGCAGCACCCAAGAAAAATACAAATTGTAATTCCTAGTATTGTGCTCTCTAAAACCTCTCAGTACCAGTGTCTGCATAATAAATAATAAACCCACTGTTTGTAGCACACTTCTGATCAATCAAGAAGTATTTCCTCCCTAACTTTATTACCATCCCTAAGGAAAAAGATTCTTCATATATCTCAGTTACTACTTTTGCTATTCAAAAAGTTCTTGTGTCTCAAATATTTTGTTTAAAACACCTCCGTGCTAGATATACTGAACACGTTCTGGATTTGCATACTCCACAGGGTCCACTAAGAAATTTAAAGTTGTGCTTCCCAGAGTTGGATCTCAGTTAGGATCCTAGATTTTCCAACTGTTCTCTAATTCCACTCAAGAAAATCTAATCACATTGTTCATACTCAAGTGACAGTATCAGAAACACAATTGAACTTAAAGTGGTAATGAGATAAAACTGCAAATTCAGCATTGGGCACTGAAGTGTATATTCGAAATACTAATGTCTTGGCTTTTACCAAATTGAAGCACAAATTACAGTTAAATAGCACCTCAGAACATTCTACAAATAATGGAGAACAGAAATACATTGATTTATAAAGTATTACATGCACTGCATCATAGCATTCATCTTAATTATAAGAAAAATGGTAAATGTCACCTCAACCCTGCCCCCATCCCTACTTATTCAATCATGAAATACTGTGCAAGACTTATGGAGCACTGTGATGATATGCTGGATAGAAATACCCAATATAGGACCATATATTCAAATATTCATGTAATGCTAACTTTCAGAATTAAAAGACAACTTATAGTTCACCCAGTCAAGTTTTCTGTATAGTACAATAAATTCTTCTGTGGTATACAGTTCTAACAGACACCCGACTGTCAATGATAGATCACTACCTGGTAAAACAAATCACTCCACTACTGTGTTAGCTCTAGTGTGGGTGTTCATACATACTGTTTTCCCAGGTCCAAACAAAACAGAACTATCTCAAGTTCCATAAAAACAGCCTTTCATATATCCAAAGACAGCTGTCAGCACTCTCTTGTTCTCATGTAATGATAAAAATCCCCAGGTGCCTCTGTGTGGTCATTCATCCCTGTAATCCCAGTTACTCAGAAGGCCGAGGCAGGAAGATAGCAAGTTGGAGGCCAGATCAGGCAATTTAGTGAGCTCCTGTCTCAAAATTAAAAAATAAAAATAGCTGGGAATGTAGCTCAGTGAGAGTGCTTGCCTAGCATGCTCAAGGGCCTGGGTTCATTGAGTGGAAAGAGGCTGATGACTCAGACACCTATTCTCGAATTATTGCTATTATGAAATATTTTCTATGATCCTTATCCCAGGAATCATTTTTGATATGCTTGTCAGTTTGTCAACATCCCAATTAAAATGTGCAACCCAATACTGTAGACAAAACTACAGAAGTGGACTCATAAGGACATAGTTCAGAAAATGCTTCACTCTCACCCCCCCAATCACTTTCGCAATTCCTAGTGCCAAGTTAGAGTTTTCACCCTATAGGTACATAATTCCCTCTGCTTTTATCTGTTATATTTATCTTTCCAGCATTCCAGTTTATTAAGATCACTCTGAATTTCAGTACTACCTACTATAACATTAGACCATCTCTTAGTTTTGACTCATCTTTGAATTCAGTAAATAAGACAATCTTTCCACCTAGTATTCAAAAAAAAAAGTTACACAGTACTGTCTCAAGGATAGAGTCCCATCCCAAAATACCAGAGACCACTACTGAGGTAGATGACTAACAATACTCATGTAATAGTACAACCTTTCAGAATTCATGACTAGAAATACTGAAACCAAGATACACTGTGCTGATACCACTTTTCTGGTGTACTCATTGGGAAACTTTAAAGATAGGAATCTAGATTCTAGGCAAGCCCCTTGCAAAAATTCTGGAATTCTTTTTCAAATGTCCAGGGGCCAACCACCTGGTAAGTCATTTAAGGACTCTGTTAAAGACAGTTATCAAGTTCATTTGTCTAAAGTTTAGGATGTTTTAGCAGGGTGTGGCGGCACATGCCTGACATTCCAGCAACTGGGAGGCTGAGGCACGAGGATCCCTGCAAGTTCAAGGTTAGCCTAGGCTACACAGTGAATTCAAAGCTAGCAAGAGCTACAGTGAGACCCTGTCTCGAAAACAAAAGAAAATAAAACAAAGGTTTAAGATGTTTTGAAAAACTGAAGCACTTACTCATGCTCAATTTTCTTTTTCCATGCTGCTTAATTTTTAAATGACTGATACTATCCTGAAATTTTCTTCTGACCCCAGGATAGCAATTGTCTGTATCATCCTGCCTTAAAACAACAACAAAACCACACAAAAACAACCACAAACAAACTTAAAACTCAAATATGCTTTATCTCCTCACTTACCTTGAACAAGTATCTCAGACTGAGTTATAGCACTAGTCATTTCAGCTGGAACTACATTCTCCTTGCTGGTTAATAAAAGCAGAGTGGAGAAACTGCTTTTTCTCTGTCCTCCATTCCTATTATGCAATTTTGCTTTGATTTAAAGTCTTACATACTGTTTAAATTATTTTTAAAAATCTGAGATTATGATGAGTTTCTGCTTTCTTGACATTACTCTTAAAATGTCATGATTCTTTTTGTTTACTTTTATCTTCTGGCAATACTGGGGACTGAACCTAGCTAGGGTCTTTACATTGAGCTAGATCCCCTAAACTTCCCAAATTTCCCAGACTGGGGTTGACCTTGCAATCCTCCTGCTTCAAGCTCCTAAAGTGCTGGGATGGCAGGTGTGTGCCACTACGTATCTAAACCTTTGTTTGTTGTTTTGAGCCGGGAAATCAAACCTAAAACTTTGAGCATGCTAGGTAAATCTCTAACACTGAGCTACATCCCCATCCCTTTTCATTCTTAATCATAAGCCCCTCTTGTTTTTCACAGATAGTATTTTAAAATCTAAGCTTAATATGGAGGTCTCCATACACACACACTAGTTTTAATCACAGTTTTTGTTTGCAATTGTCTATCAGTGCCATAACTTTTAGAACCAGAAGAAACTTTAACTGCACAGTCAATACATCAGTTTCCAAATCACTGACACTCTTTAGGATTTAAATATTTATACCAGACACAAAAGAATAAAAAATAGCCTTTATCTGTGGAATTAATCCTTGTAGCTTCTCATGTAGCATGAACAATAATAGCACTGGAGTCAGAGACAACTTTAAATCGTAGCTTTCTACTTACTAGCATGCAGATTTTCTTAAAGAAATTAAAGCTCAATTACGTTATCTGTGAAACAGACACAATACCTACCTTACAAAGATACTGGATTTTAATTACATGATATAAACAGCCCAGTATGTGATACATATTAGGCAAACAATAAATGTTTGTTTCCTTTCTCCACAGTTAATACTTTTAAAAAAATCCATTTCTCATTACAGTTTGGGAAAAGAGCTATCTCTACTGCCTGAGGATTTCCTTACCTACATACATACTACTACTACCATCAGTAGACTTTAATTGATTGCTTTTTCAAGAAAAAAAAGAATACCACTGACGTTCTACCATTAAATTCTGTAACTATGAGACCTACAGAGTTGTTTTCTTTCCCCAAATATTGTGTTTAATATACAAAGGCTGACTATTCCAAGGAAGACAAGGACGTCCAGTGTGTAAGAAGACAAGTAGTTTGTCTTTGACTGCTAAACTTCAGCTACATTTTCACCCTTGATAGCAAAAGATTTCGATAACAGACACAGAAATACACTAAAAAGATAAATGAAATAGAAGTCAAGATTCTTGGCCCTCACTTTGCCACAATACAAGAAAATCATTAAATTTTGGGGCTTCAGTTTCTTCATTTCTAAAATACAGAAATGAGGGTAAGAAAGAGAGACTCGATTATTTTAAGTTACCTTAGTAACCACTATTTCATTACATCTTTATCTCACTATGTACATACATAAGCAACAGGTTTCCTTTCACTATCTGCTAGATAATAAAATGACACATATGGTGAATATCCCAAATCACAGGAGTACAGAAGAGCACATTGCATGTATGTATATGATCTGGTATGGGGCGAGGTTCCCCTCTTTACTATCAATCCTTAATGTGGCATCTTCAAGTACTTAATGGAGCACAGGAGAACCTGCTCCATAGTTCTGCCTTCACTTAAAAATGTAAAATAAAATTCCTTTATAAATAGACTCTAGAAACATACCAAAAGGTCACCGCTAGTAAGCTATCATCTCTAAGAGCCTTCCCAACCAAAATGGTTTCCTTTTGTAAATCTGCTTCTATGAGATCTATATGTAACACCCTTCCTTATGTTCTTTCCTGATCATGATTCTTTTTCTATTTTCTCTTCAACCTGCCTTATAAATTATAATTTTTTGAGGTATTGAAGATACCGCACACACTAAGCAGATACTATACCACTGAACTGCATCCCCAGTTGCTTTTATCTTTTGTTTTTTGAGACAGTCTCCCTAAATTACTCAAGTTGACCTCCCATTTTCAATTCTCCTGCTTCAGCCTCCTCAGGAACTAGGATTACAGATGTGGGCTACTATGCTTCGACTTCAATCTCCTTTTACACCTGCCCCAATACTCCTTAAATAGTATTAGTTATATATTTCCTGATTTGCAATTTGAAAATCAAATGATTAAAACTATTTTCCCT
>RJWT010022830.1:0-17032 GCA_004365215.1 Cuniculus paca | reverse complement strand
GTTTCTAACCAAAGTTGACCATGTAAGTCATGCAAGGACAGCTAGAAGCTGCTTATGTGCCTGATGCAGTGTCTCACAAGCTCAATGCAAAGCAACAGATTGCTATGTCTTCAAAAATAGTTTTACCTAAAACATTTTTGACGTGGTGAACTGTCATTATGTTTTCATTTGACTTTGACATAAGCAATAGGTGGTGGTCTGACATTCAGAGCTCAACAATCAACACCACTGTAATAGTCAGGGTTTTACTAGAGAAACAGATATAACGCAAGATACACAAATGTATAAGAAAGTACAAAGCCAGGCCTGGTGGTGCATGCCTGTAATCCCAGCACTCGAGAGGCTGAGACAGGAGGATTGTTGCGAGTTTGAGACCAGCCTGGGCTACAAAGTGTGCCCAAGGCCAGTCTGAATGGCATAACAAGACCCTGTCTCAAAAAGACAAGAGCTGGTGATGTAGCTCAGTGGTCTAAGTGCTTGCCTGGCAAGTGTGAGGTTGTGAGTTCAATCCCCCATGCTGCAAAAAAAAAAGAAACTACAAACTTGGGTTACGATGATCACCCACACAGTCGGATGGGGCAGTGTGCAGAGAATGTGTGCACACTGGAGTCTGAAGGAGTCAGTCCAATGTCTGGAGTTCATTTCAATGTCCCATGCAAGTCCATATCAGGAGGCCAATGAATCTGTGATGGAAGACTGATGAATCTACACTGGAAGATGGAAGAGTCTGTGCCAGAAAGCTGAAGGGTCCAAGGTAGAAGCCAAAGAAAGAGTCTGGGCTACAAGCCAGGAGATGATGTCAAAGTTGAAGGTGAAGACTGGAGCTCCTCCGCGGAATGGAAACTCATCCATCATTTCCCTTTATGCCATCCAGGCAATGTGCCATCCTAGGGTGGGTCCTCTGTACCTTAGGGTGTAGAACTGCTAAGCTGATTCGTTTAAGTTTTTAAACTTTTCAAATTGACACAGTCAATCAACCACTACAACCATCAACTCATTGACACTTAAGGTTTGGTCTCTCCAGTGTCCTGGTGGATATTAGGGTATTCAGTATCACTCCGGAAAAAAATTAATTAGAAGTTGTGGCTTAAAAAATGTTCTTTGAATCAAAATATATAGAATTAGAGGCACTACTAAGTAGAAGCTAGGGCAGAGATGAGTTTTGAAAAAAAGGACTAGAATATATTAAGAATCTGAGAAAGAAGCAAATACAGAGCATCAGGAGCTTCAGGAAAGAATCCTGGTGTGTGAACATCCAAAAGGAAGTCAAGGTTGAGACTGGAGTGGTGATAAGTAGGCAACTACAGAGATTTAACACATAGTAGCATGACAAGAGCTTGTACGTTTTTGGATACAGAGTTAAGGGTACAAAATGCAGTGAGGTTGGGTTACAAATGGAATTAGAGAGACCAGAGAGATGTCTATTGTATTTTTCCAAGACAGAAATTGTGATAGCTTAGAAGGCAGTCACAGAAAATACCAATATTTAAGAGAGAATATTACTACCATGGCTTGGTCTCTTCAGCTAGTAATATCTTCTCCAAAGTTCTGAATTAGTGACATTTCTAATTGAGACTACTCACTTTTTCTGGTCATATTGAAACAAATTAGAAGATCTTTCTTAAGAAATAATGTATATTTCTGCATTTTCTGATAAGTGAGCACGCTTATTTTTTCTGAACACTGAGACATTTGCAATTTTTATATCCCCTTGTTTTTCTTGCAACATTTAGAAATTTTAAACTTAAAGATACTTGCCTAATTTGTCCTTCATGACACAGAAATCTGAAGAACAAACTTGACAAATTAACTTTATGTTTTCTGCTCAGCGGGTAATGATTACCGAGCAAATGAAAAAATATTTTAATTATCCTTAAAGCAAGTTTAGAGCTAGAGTTATTCACATGTGTTAAAGCAATAACTGGTAAAGAAATTGTTAGAAGGAAAAATGTTGATAAATTTATTGAGAGGCCCAGCATTCATATGGTACTGCAGAACTAATATTGCTATGTGACTTAGTTTCTCTGCAGAGGATGTAATACCTTGTTTCCAGGTTTGGGGGTGGATTTTGAGAAGTAGCTACACACCACAAGGTGCAAGCATAATTTACAGTTACCATGTCTAACTTACAGCAAAGGTACTGTATATTATTCACATTTGAAATCTGGGAAAACTGAGTCACAGGACATTTAAGTAACATTTTTAATCGTCTGGGTTTAGTCTGCAGAGTAAAGGTGAAAAACTACCAGAAAGCTACTTTATATAATGTAATTAAAGGCATATTTTCATCCTGAGATCTCTAAGCCTTACTTAAAAATCCCCACATTTTGTAAAAATCATGCAGTAGGATGATTTAAGATACATAATGTTTTTGTGTTAACATTTTTATCAAAATGGCTCACATTCATACATCACACACTGCTTCAATTACCATGTCTTTGTGCCTTATTCACTGGCATACAAAATAATGTAGTTTCTTCTTAAATTTATGTGAATATTTAGTAAGCAATTAGTATTTGTGGTAGAATAATAAGTGCAAATTTCAAAAAAGACCAAAAGGCACCCATAAGATCATTTTGAAAGTAACCTTAAAAGTATATTTATTCTAATAGTTTTAAAGATAAATATGTAAGTGTTTAAGGGGTTTTGGCTTTTTAAGGTGGAATCATTTCATAAATACCACTTTGTAGTATTTTTGTGGCTAATGTTAGGGTACTATAATTGTGGTCTTTATTTAAGTAGCAAGAAGTAGACAATTATCTGTTTTACAGCTTCATGATTCCTTCCACCTTTGTGATAGTGTATTATTATTTACTTTGTTCAAGTTTTGTCATTAACTTTATGTAAATATATTATTTTATTATGTAGTCTTTAAAACTTGCCAATCTGGGGAGGCATAGATCATACTTCTCTGGAAGAAGAATTGCTGTCAGTAGTTATCAGGACAGTTCAAACTCAAATGTCCAATATTTGAATTTATTCACAACTATCAGTTTTGTTCAGTAGACTAATACTTTCAACAAATCATTTTCCTTTCAGATTTTACTATTGGAGAAGAGTTTATTTTCTTCTAGTTAATAAAGCTTTATATATTCTTTAAGAACAATCTTCAATGTCCACTTTTGTGTAGGATTTTCTTCTATTTCTGCTGAGGGGTTAGTTTATTTCTACATGTTCAAACACAATTCACTGTGTATTAAAATTTCAAAACTTTTTCATCCTACCATGTTAGCATATTCCATGCATTTGCTTGTTTGTTTAATATGAGGACCATATTTTTTGGTTGTTACATTGACAAAACTTTTACAATGTTTGGTATCAAACAGTAATGCATTTAAGAAGGTTAAAGATGCTCTTAATTACACTGGGCTTATACTCAGCCATTACCTTTCTATGAGTTGTTACAATATTAAAATACTTTGATTCCTACAGTGCACTGCAGTTGTTTTATATTACCAACTCTTCACCTTTCCTTTTCACTAAGGATTCTTTTATGGGAACCACAGAAGTTCATTTGATTCAGAACCTAAATGCTTAATATTTGATATAAGAACTGATCTTTTGGAGCCACCTGATCCAGTACATACCATAAACTGTTTTAGAGGTTCTGTGATTCTTTAAGATTACAATGTTTAATGTAATTTTGGCTGCTGTGTCACATCATATTTCTTGATGAATGTTCATTACATTAACCATTGAGAATAATACCAAAAATAGGACTTTGAGAAGCTATCTTGATTGAGTTTTGTGATAATTGTAGGAATGGTTTTGCTTAATTTTGAAAATGTCCTATACTTCCACAAAATTCACAGTTGCAATTAATGTTTAAAAAGAGGCATATTTTATTTCTCTGCATGTCAATTACTGCCAATTACTGAAGATTACTGTTATTTCTAACCCTACAAATGATGAGAAAATTTACAAAAGTTACCTAGTCATTTGTGGTCAGAGTTAGGGTAAAAGCATCTTCTTACTTTTTTTCTCTGAAGGTTTTCAGGTTGGGTTTGCTGACATAAACTGACATAGGCAGATTAACATGGAAAAAGTCATACGAACTTACTCTGTGCTTTGGGGCATCACTGCACAGTGAGTGCCTAATGACCCAGTGAGGCTTAGAAGCTTATATATCATCTTCATGGGAAAGAAAATAAGGAGGAGGTGAGTAATTCATAGTGACAGGATATGATTTCTAAGAAAGACTAATAGGTCGGAGGAACAGATATTTCATCTGGGCTCTGGCTGTGGCCTCCACGTTAGTGTTTGGTGTGAGTTAATCTTCCCTGTTGATGAAATTATAGGAGTGAAACTCAAAACAACTTCATTCATTCCAAAGAAATTTCCATTTGGCCAGTAAGTGAACACTGGAGAATGCTTCTTCATGAACTCCGAGAAAGACCTAGGTTCTGAGACTGTTTGTTTTAGTTCAAAGTACTGAGTCCATAGTTGGGAGTACCATTTTGGAACCCCTACATTGCTTTCTATTTAGACACAGTCACATTACTTTTTCTTTTTGAACTGATAAGCTAAATAAAGCAGTGCATTGGGAATTGGTACGTTTTTAGGTGGGGAAGCACTACTTGTAGAAATTGTTGAGAATAGTTCTTGTGCCACAGATACCACCGAAATTCTTTTTACATTTAGACTCTTGAAATTCTTTCTTTACATTGGGATAACACAAGTATTGCTTTTTATTACTCTGCGACATTGAAAATAATTTTGACAATTAGTTGTGCATTAAAATTTCAAGTTTATTCAATCTATCAAAAAAGATCAATTATATTGCAGATTAATTTCAGGTTATTGGAGTTAGTTTCTATAACACTATTACTGCTTTTCAGATATGCCATGCTTTTAAAGCAGTGCAATACAAGTATATTTTCAATGTAATAAAAATTTATATTAACACATTTGAAATTTGAATTATTTATATTTTCTGAATACATAAATAGCTTCATTCTGACTTTAATGAGAAAAGAGTACAATTACTTGGAATGCATTATAAACCTATTTATTTTCCTACTAATTCTCTGAGAATATTTCCTTCTGCGACTCATTTGTCCAATATTGCTGGAAAAGTTTGATATTGTTTTTATATTTATTAATACTTTATGTATTTTCTCAAGTCATTTTCCCCCCAGCTATTACTAGAGGATCCTGTTACTAATTCCAGAAGATCTAAAATGAGTATAAGAAGAAGAAAAATAGAAAATAAAATGAACATTCAAAGTGTAACAATGGCAATGGAGATGGGAAAATGGGAGTACAGGATATTAACTCAAATCCCTTGACCATCCTTCCAGCTTGGCTGACTTTCTTCCTCTAGGCTAGATTTCTTTCACTACATTCTGTTTGATTTGTTTAGAGTCAGATCCATCATTTTAAAACTTGACATATTTTGCTTAAAGATATTCTATTAGAGTCATGTCTCCCTAGTTACTAATCTTTCCTAGAGTCTCTCCAGTGAATGAAGAGATATTCTAAAACATTATTTTTTTTTCAATAAAGCATTTCATATTGTAATGTTGGAGAAATGGTAATACTTCACTTTCTAACGCAGCACCAGTGTGACTCCTAATATTTCAACATTATTGGTAGGAAATCCTGCAGAGTCGAGTACAGGATTTTGCTCACGAAAGAGTTAAAAGTATCCTATACTGGCATATTCATTACTTAAGTGGAAAGCACTTCAAAAATTGCACACATAAGAAAATCACTCTGACTTTCGTGGAGTTTCTTAAAAGTAAAAGAAGAAATCTTCATGTAAAAGAAATTCTCCCTTTACTAACCAAAAAAGGCAAGACTTATATCATCAAAGATGGAAAATGTAGACCAAGAGAATCCTGTAGAAAATCTTTGCTAAAGTAATTTTTATATTCCTAATCACATCTCTGCCTAATTAACTACTTTAGTCCATTTTCATTTACCTTATCAAACTTTCACAGCTTACTATTCTTTGTTCAATTTAGTATCTAAGTAACTGACTCTAGCTTTGTAAGCTTTGAGGTCTTCTTTTCCTTATGACGACTCCTGTGCCACAGAAAACTTGTCTTTGTATACTTTCTTTCTTTAATCTATTTCATATCAGTTTAATTCTTGGAACAGGTCAATATCTTAGAAGTGGATTTAAGTGGAGTTTTGACACCCCTACAATCATACGAAATCAGTAATTACTTGATTTGTAGAAAATATTCCTAATTTTTTCTTAACTTACCAACATAATTTTCCTTTTTTTTTCTGATGATTATGAATTAAAGATATTGTTTTTCAAAACTATAAAAATTGTTTCATGGTAATGAATCTTAAATACTCAGAATTATCCAAGAGAGGAAATACTTTTGGTTTCAGGAAACATTTAAATATTTGCAAAGTGACACATTATATTAGTGACTACTCTAGCTTCTCCTGTAGTCTCTAGGAAGTATGAATCCATTCTTTGTAGACAAGCTTATCACCTTTTCAAGTATAGTCTTGGTTTCATTCTGAGTATGCAACACACATACATCATGATACATTAATGATACTATATAGTTCTAGTTCCTAATGAAGTCATTTCACTTTTCAACTATTAAATACTACTTGCATGCCATGAAGGCCAGTGTAGAGTTTGTACACTAGCTCTGCAAATTATCTTGAATGGGTGAGGCTTGGTGTTATGGCTTCTTTCTAGATGTCCCTTCAAAGCCTCATGTACTCATAAGTAGGGATTTGAGGAAGTGACTGGAAAATGGTGGCATGATAATCACCAGTAGTCCACTGATGAATTTATAGTAGGCGGGACCTGGTCAGTAGAGGTGAATAACTGGGGACATGCCCTGGGTGAATATATCTTTTTCTTGATCCTCCTTTCATTTTTTGTTTCCCTGCTTCCATGCTGTGAAGAAACTGTCCTTCCCCATGTGTCTCTGTCATGTCCTGCTGCTTTGGATCAATTTGATTATGAACTAAAGCCCATACAAACTGTGAGACAAAATAACTTTTTCTCCTTTAAATTGTGGGTGTCAGACATTTTGTCCCAGCAAAGCAGAAGTGATTGAGACAACTGGTTTCTTCAATCAGATTATTATGGAATCTTTTCCCAAACTTAAGTTCCTTACTGCAAAAAAATATTTTGTTGTTAAATAACTTAATGGAAGGTTAAAAGGATATTTTTGACATGCAGTTTCTTTGCTGAGATTATATCTAATATTTTCAGTTTGCAATATAATATTTATGCAAATTGATGGCAGAATTCAAAGTAAAAAATCATCGTAGTTAAAGTTTTAAGTTTTAGGAGATAAGACTAGAAGTGATGTTTGAATTTTATGCTATTCTTGCCTTAGATATGCTTTTTTATTGTTCAACAATACTCTTCAAAATATTTGGTACATAGCTGGGTCACAACTTCAAAGTGATCATTGCAAAAATGATCTATACAAGTCATATTTCATCTCTTAGCAAAAGCCCCAAAGTTTAAATAGCTGTCTTCTCACTATTTATTCTGAGATTGCTTTTATGTAATATAGTCAACTAAGGTTTCAGTATTGGTGCCTGTGTGCATATAGTATTTTTCATTTTTTTGGTTTAATGAAGTATTTTTATAAGCTATATTTTTTGTTTTATCTTAAACCTAAAAAACTATAAAATCTTGTTTTTAATTTGTTTCAAAAATACCTCAAAATAGAATTTGTATTTACCAGTTCACTGTTGGTAATAATCAGCTGAATGAAATGGTAAAACAAGGAAATGGATCTTTTATGGTTGATAAACCCATCAATAGAAACAACAATAATAAAAAAAGACCAGTTCCGTTTTTTAAATAAGTTTAGGAAAGTACATTCCTTACCATAAACAATATATTGCACCAATCATTTAGGAATTTGTCTCCATTGTCATGATTTAGTTACTTGAAAACTGGCTTTTACCATCTTGATTGTTACTTGCTTTTCTTGTTTCAGGAGGTTTTCCATGTGGAAATCAGTGAATTGCAGTAGTCATTTTATAAGATAGAAACTCCACAAATAGTGCATCCCTCACTATTTCAGTAGTCCTTAAGAATCATCAACATAAAGCCAGTAAAGAAAACTGATGACTTATAAAATCCTCTCAACATATGCACAGTGGAAGGCCGGAAACATGAAATCCAGGACTATGATGCTTGTTGCTGTTGAAGCTAAAAGGAAAGTAGATCAAATTGTGTGATATAAAGAGAAAAGGAACTTTATTTAGCATGTGGCATAAAGGTAACTGAGGAAAACATATTGAAAATGGAATATGGTAGGCTTTCTCAGAAGAATTTCTTTGCAGTCAACTTTGTAGATATTTTATTGACATAATTGAAGTTATAAGTTCAATCAACTGAATATCCATAAAATAAAAGTACATAGTTAACCAGGAAGGAATAAATGATTATATACATGCTAGGTTACATTTCAATGAATAGTTGAGTTACAGAGTTAGAGAAGGTTTATATGGTATATACCTCATAAACTAAATTCTAAGGAATAATCAAATGGTATATTTGGACAATTGGCAGGAAATTATAAAGGAATACTAATTATGGTAATGAGCATGAAAGATTACATAAAATAGTAAAATAACGTATTTTGGAAGGCTAGCGCCAAGAACAAAGAAGTGGACCATTTAAGCTAATAGCAATTTAAATGTAAATCATCAGGCACCTAATTTAAGGATATAATAATGTAGGAAATCATACAGTAGTAAAGTATCTTAGTTAAAGGAAAAAAATTAGACTAACTCTACGTTTAGTGACTTAAAACAAGAGCCATTTTTATTGTTCGCAATTCTGTGATCTAGTAATTTATGTTAGGCTCAGCATTTGTTTTCACTTCCTCTTTCCTTTTCTCTTTCTTCGTCTGGTTTTGCCTGAGATCATTTGACAAGTATCATCGCATCTCTAATAGTTAAACTAAATGAACAAACTGGTTTTTTTATTCCTTGTGCTCCCATTGGCTTAAGGATTCAACTAAGATTCTCATAAGACAACACTGCATTTCGAGAGGGCACAGAGCTAGTGTACAGCAATTTAGAAACCTATAGAGTGGCTCGTACTGAAGGGTTGTCTATTCCACGGGCAGGGAATGTTACCTGTGATAGACCAAGCTCTTCTCCTCCTCTCTGCTTCCCTAATTTGTATTTTTCTGGGTTCTTGGCAGATAATCTTGGCATTTGTGACATTCTTTCCAGTTTGTCATAGACTCAACCAGGTGACTCTGTCAGTGTCTTTCATGCAGTTGGGGGGAGTGGTGGCTCCGAAGTCTTAGTCACTGAGTCTCTGTTTTATATGATTGTGCTCCAGCAGTCCAGTCTGATCATTTTCATACAATGGCATTGTGTTCCAAGAAAGCAAAAATACACCTTCAAGGTTTCTATATTTAGATGTTGTAGAACAGAATTTCGTTATTTTTTGATCAAAATAAGTCACAACGTCAGGGATGATTCAAAAACTGGAAAAACAGCATTAGCTAGAAGAATAGTAAAATTTCATTCCATAGGCTGTTTACAGAGATGAGGGGAGTCGTTGCAAAAATCTTTCCAGTTATCTACCAAAAAGAAGTAATTTTTTTTTAAAAAAGTAATTTTTCCTTTGAAAAGACCATTGGTAACATAAATGAAATAGGAAAATCGTAGGCTAGAGGCATGAATGTCAGTGAGAAATAAATGGAGGAATTCACATAAAATACTGTCAGATGCTGAACAAAAATAGTGAGGATTTTAAAGAAAATGACAGCTTGGATGTTAAAAATATGTTAAAGAAAAATAACAATTAATTGACTGACTCAATCATGGATGGATATGACAGATTTCAAGAACTGCAAATGTTTGGATGGTGATGCCAATAAAAGCAAATTGAAATTTTGGAGGTTATAAAGTTTCACAAAAAAATCTTGAAAGTGATTTAGGATATAAATTAGAGCACACAGATAATTAAGAGAATCAAATTCCTAAAATCTGAGAGCCTGTAAGAGGCACAAATATCTAATTGCATGAATATAATAGGTACATTCATTTGAAGTAACAGGGATAAATAACTATAGAATCAGCAAAAGCATATATTACGTATTTGGAAAATGTTAAGTGGCTAATCACATGCACAATAAAAATGTTTTTGGCATCATCTATGTTCCTCAAAGTGAAAATTTACATTACACTTTTCAAGTTAAGAAAGATATTTTGCACAATCAAAAATTATTTGAAAATTCTTAAAGAAAAATGAGATCCATAAATTTAAATGTGAATATATATATATGCAAATAAATATGATATTTCATTAATATATGTTACATGAGCTAGACAGTTGGTAAATTTTCTTATATTTCATGAAGAAAAGCAAAGTAAATTTAGTGATTTACTCAGTAAGCAATTAACAATTCTACTAGATATATATGGGGTTCTGTTGTGCTTTAGGCAACATGCATAATCACATTTAAAAGCAGTATATTTTCAAGATGAGAAAACAAAAAATGAAATAGATATTGGTTTGATCAAATCAGTTAGTATCAGATCTGAGATTAGTATCTAGATATCCAGTAAATCAAGAAGTCAGTGTTTTCTGACTTAGAGTCATGGCTATTATAAAATACAATAATGAGGAAAAGACATTTGGGTATTTGAAACAGTAGTGTCTATATTAAAAAATTATACGTAGCAAAGGCAAACAGATAGAACATCTAATCGAACATATAGGATTATTAAGTGTGAAGATTAGCTGTAAGTTAAAATCCAAAATAATATATGGGTATACATACTGGACATAAACCTTGATGACTCTTAAATAATTATGTTCTGTAAATACATTATGAAACATCTGTAAGTAGATTTCATTTTGCCTGCACAACTCTTACTAAAGCACTTAAGTTCTGGTAGAAATGTAACCATCAAATATTGTTTAAATATGTTTGTTACTAAATACTTTTACTTTTTGTCAAGAGGCCAGTAAGCAAGAATGGTGTCTTGGTTACCTTCTCATCACTGGGGCATAATACCTGACTGCCATAATTTAACAGAGGAGAGGTTTATTTGGCCTCACAGTTTATAAAGGTTTAAACTTAGAGTCAGCTGTCTAAAAGGCAGAGCGGCATAATAGAGGGGCACGGCAGAGGAGGATTGCTCATGGAAACGGAGGGAGGAAGAGGAAAATACACAGAAACAGCCACTTACTGAATGCATGAGATTACTTGAAAATGAGTGTTAAAATTTATATTAGGCAAAAAATAAGAAAATGACACAGTATTTTTAGAAACTTCTTCATATGCAAAGATGTTAAATAGCAATGAAAAATGAAGGCAAACAGTTTCCAGCTACAATCCAAATAAAAGATGTTTAATAAATAAATAGCTAATGCAATTTCATAAGAAAAAAACACAAGATATGATTAGATAAATGAGAAAAGTTATAAGCAGATAATTTTTCCTTCGTAATGCTCAAAATAAACATATAAGAGTGTTCAATCTCACAAAAGTATTAAATAAATCCAAATTAAGGAAAAATCTAATTTGTTAAGCTAATGAAGGCAAATTAGAAAGTAGATTTAAGAACTCATAGATATGCTTGAAAAAGAAACATATTTATTATTGTCATTTCTCTCATGAAATGGACATACCCAAACACTTAGGATACATTTGCAGCAAATCTTATCTCATACAGTTTCTCTTATATCAGAAATCCAAAACAAGAAAAAATTAATGAGCAAAATAAAAGATTGAAAATAGCAAACAGGGAGCTAGATCTTTTGCTACACAGTAGAGGATCAGAAGACAGAAGGAGGTGGTAGAGGGCAGAGAAGGGGATAAAAAAAGAATTCAGATATGTTATGTACATGTATCAATAATGAATATAATAATTATTGTACATTGCAAACTGATTAATAAAACAACGGGTTTGAAGTCTTAATAAAAGAACCTACAAAATGTATACTCTCCATCATAAGAATCACTCCTAACAATTCATAGTGAAATAACCTAATTTTAGCAGAGCATTATCTGTAAATTTATTAATAAGCACTATTTATTAGTATAATAATAACCAATGTTAGTTTGAATGTTAGTAGGAGCAAGAATCTATTATAAACCTTACTTGTAGAGGCAGCTCTGACTCATCACCATTCCATGACCTGAACATTCTGCAGCCTTCAAAATAAGTTGAGAGCATGTGTCTGTTCTTAGGAAAAAGACTGATGGGTGTGACTTCGGAACTAGGGCAGCCGTGATCTAGTACGCCCTGGTTATTGTCCTCCTCTCCTATTAAGGGAACATTGGAAACTACGTAAAATAGACTATGACAACTAGGAGCATTTTAAAATAAAATAATCTAGTTTCCTGAAAGGGTAAAACAGAGGACACTCCGAGTGATGCATGTCAGATTTGATGTGACTGAAAATTAAGTGTTTATTCTGCTAAAACGCTATGCTTTGGTCTGATAGATTATTCTAACATAATTTTGCCAGTACTCTACAATGTACTGATTCATACAATGAATCAGAAAGCTCTGAAGGTTAAGTTCCAGGGTTTTCATTCATAAAACAAAGAAAATAATATTGAGTTCATGAGATCACCATAAATATAAGTTTTAAAATTTATTATGGGAAAAAAGAGAAGAAAATAATAGTTGACATATAAAGATAACTAAATAGCGTTGAAAAAGGAAGGCAATTATTTTCCAGCTAGAAACCACATAAAAGATGTTTAATAACAAACATCTCTTGTTTCTTCATGTTAGAGAAAATTAATATATAATGAACTTCAGAAAAAATATCACAATTCGTGCAAGTATTGGAGAAATCATATTGAAGGAATTGGCTTAAAACTTCATTTTAAACTATTTTATCAAAGGTGACTAAATGCTATTGTATAGAGGGATGGATATGCAGTCATTACATGATGTATATGCTAAAATCTGGACATAATAAAAACTTTAGTTCTTGATAAATTTTGAAAAAATGCTTAAAATCTAATTTAGTAGAAAAGACATGCACACTATATAAACATTGTAACAGCAAAAGCAATGAAAATTAAAATCCTACTATACGTAGACAAAGAAATACATAAACATTTTAAATGCATAATTGCACTTACAAGAAATTAAAATGGTAAACTCTTAGACATAAAAGAAAAATTAATAATCTATAAGGTGAAGCCATAAACATATTCTGTCACTTCCACGTAGATGGAATATTATTCACCTAAAGTCTTTGGTGTTAATTCCACACATGGAAATGGAGAGAAGTTATAGGCCTATAAATCAAGGAGTATGAACTGAGAAATAGCATGACAGGAAACTTAAAAAGGTAATCTCATTAGACAAGTAAAAAAAAACAGATCATCTTTTGGAATAAGCAAAAACTCTCTCTGCCTGAAACTGATGAAAAAAAGGGTTTTTGGTGAATTTGTATAATAAAGCTTAAACTCACATAATGCATAGAAATTGATTAGAAATTTGTGCCATATTCATGTCGTGAAATATATCATAGTGCAAAAGCTATACAATTTAAAACAGCTTCGACCAGATAGGCAGCGTACCCCTTGTAGCCACAGCTGCTTGGGATACTGAGGGTGACTGCAAGTTTAAGACGAGCTTAAGCAACTCAGTGAGACACTTTCTCAAAATTGAAAATTGAAAAACTAAGTATTCAAGGGGCTATAGTGAATGTAGTTTAGTGATATGGTGTATGCCCACCATGTATGGGGTCTTGTATTGAAACCTCAGTACCAGAAAAATGAAAACAAAAGGAAACAAGAAACCCGGGTTGATAAAATCCCTGTGGCTAAAAGTTACAAAGGCAAATGGTTTTGGAGGAGGCTTCCATAAAACAAGACAGGAGGGAGTTTCATGGAGAAAAATGTATGACTCTATGAAGACAGCTTCAGTCTGCATATTGGAAAAATTATAAATCATACTTAGCAATGCATTTACAAAGAATCAGCAGACATAACAAGCATCAATATTCAGCCAATAATAATTTAAAATAACAAAATATTTTACATTTACATCTATAAGAGAAAAACAACTTTGAAAAATGGAGTGAATGCCAGAAATGGAATAAAATTATCATTGAAACAAATAGAAAATGCAAATAAAATAGTTAAACAGCAGATTAAAATTTTTAATGAAAGAATTCATGAATTTATAAATAGAAGGAAGAAAGTATCTTAGAATACAGAATGATGACTTAGATGTAGAGAAGAGGAAAATGCTTCAATATATGTCTTACTAGATATCCAGAGATATAAACAGTTGGACAAAAATCATTAAGCTAATGTTTGCTTTCTGTCTGTTGTGATGAAATAAATTATTTTTCATATTTATCAAGCTCAGTATATATCTTCAGGAAGAAAAAACACATAAATAGCTAGATATAACATAATAATATTGTAAAATAACAAAGAAAAATTAAGATTGAAAGTAATCGTGATTGTACTGACAACACTTTTAAAGGCACACTGAGAATTACTTAGTTTAAAATATCTCATCATTGAACTCTACAAATATAAGTATCTAACCTAAAATTCAAATGAGAGATGTAAACATGGGGAAACAAAGGGATGAAAAGAATTTTCCATTGACATAATCTCTTCAGGAAATTACTAATTAAAATATTCCTCAGAAACAGTGGAAATGAAAAAAAATTCAATTTAAGAAGCAATTTTGAGTAAAGTAAATGATATATTTTAGGGATAAGCTAATATCAATGATTGTATAAACATCATTTCCATATTAATCATGACTAATTTAAGGAGCTATAAAGACAAAGAAATGACTAATGAATTACTGTAAAATGGTAAAATTCAAGAAAAGAGAATGGGATTATAGACATTCAAGTTTACAAATGCGTTAGCAGTGTTTGAAGGGGGATAGAAATACTGCCAGCAATGGATTTCATCAGCCATTCATTTAGGAATAGGATGTTTAATGGGACAACAAAGTTTCAATTTTGTGACCTACACTACAATTACTCGTCAAGCAGAAATATTTCCTGTGGGTAATATTAGTGATGCAGGAATTTCCCACTTGATTTATTTACAGTTTGCCCACAGGAAGGTACTAGTGAAGCAGTAGTTATTCCCTTCCATTTCTCCTCTCTCAAAACAGAAAGGATGCATTGAGTGGATTCTGAGAGCGACAATGGACAACCATGATGTCAAAAAAAACAACAGCGCCATGTCACAGGAAAGTGTCCTGTGACATCCTCGTGAGTCCCTGGCATAACTGAAGACATTTCTAGATACAGAACTAAAAGCACCTCTTGATAGTAGTAGAACTACTTTTATGCCTTTATCTCTTTTGCATTCTTTAGGCACCCGGATTTCCAGGAAACAGGAGACACAAGAGAACGAGGACGATGAGAAAGTCACTGAGTGTAATGCACCACTCTCTTACTGCAAGTGCCTAAGACAGATGGGTGGAGAATTATTGGGTGTGATATGAAATGCAAGTTTTAATTTGCATTGGCTTAATCTTTATCGAATATCAATAATTTTTAGTATTGACTACATACCAACATGACAGTATTGTGCATTTATTGGCTTAAAATAATAGTTTTTGCCTTTTAATTTTATTAGTACATGTTTGCGATACATCAATACTTTCACTGTGAATAGTTGATACATTTACATGACCCAGCTGTTTACCTTCTAGGCATCTTCCCCCAAAAGGTAAAGTCATCATATTATGGGGTTAGATGCATACCCATGTTTATAGCAACATGATTAATAATAGCTGAATTTTGGAAGTGGCCTACATGTCCATCAACAGATGAATTGATAAAAAAATGTGGTTTTATATACAGTAGAGTTCTACGCTGCCATACAGAAGGATAAACTTGAGTCATTTGCAGGAAAAACAATGTAGCTTGAATCCAAAATGTTAAGTGAAATAAATCAGACATGCAAGCTTAAAAAGTGTGTGATTCCTCTTATATGAGAAACTGAAAATACAGATACAGTAAATCAAAGTGAAAATTAAAACATAGACAATAGGAAACAATAAAAAATATCTTCAGTAAAGAGTAAAAAGGGTATTTTTAAGCTGGGAAAGTGAATAGTAACTCTCTAAATTGTGCAACAAAAACTTTAAAAAAAACATGAATTTTTTCCATGATACATGTAAGGTAAAGGAGCAACTTATCACACACCAAGTTCTAAGATCAAAGGGAGAAACTTCCACTGATGTGCACAAGTGGCACACCGGAGATCTAGATTAACTATACTCTGCAATACTCTCAGAGTTAAAATGCGTGCACTTTAAAGGGTCATCTTTAATATTATGAATTTTAAAAACAACATTTAGCAAACTAATCTGCAAAAGGATCTATGCAGAAGGCTATCATTAACATAGATGTTTAACACACAAATGTATGTGTGTGTTTAGACAGTTATCTATAACCTTAAATAATCCTTGTAATATAGAAACTATATTACTATTTCTAACAAAAACTCAAATTTAATTATCTTACCATATTTTAACATTTTACTTGTGTTATGAAAGTTGTTAATATTCACACAAAAGCAAGTAATCTGTTGTTTTACAGCATGAAACTTATCGAAATTATTTGCAGTGACTTAAGAATTGTTCTGTCTAATGATTTTTGAAAACTTCTTAATTCTGCTACAACATGAAATAGGCTTTGCAGTCTAATACATTTTTAATAACAGTAGTGCATCCATGTATGGCCTATTTCTTCATGCATAAATGAAGATGGCAACTGGTATGTGATGTTAATTTAAGTATTTATCAATGAAGTGAAAAAAAATTTCTTAACACATTACTTATTTTCCCTTAATAGTGTTAAAATTCATGTCACACATAGAGAATATTTTATACAGTAGAATTGATTAATAACAAAACTCACATATACAAATCATATAACAACCAAAAAAACATTATAAGAAGCTAGATTTTGACACAAATTATAAGGCTTGCTACATTTCTAAGATTAATATATCCTGAAGTTTAAATTATCAAAGATTTTATATGGCAATTTGTTTTAATTGCATGCTGCAAAGATTGATTTTTCTTCTTGTCTTTTTTTTTTTTTTTT
>RJWT010022829.1:0-17030 GCA_004365215.1 Cuniculus paca | reverse complement strand
AAACAGATTTTTAAAAAATCCTCCAATGATATTAAATGAAAACTATGGAATTAACTTTAGCATCAGAATAACTGGTAAGGACACAAATCAGTTCTGCAAGGCTCAGCCACCCACTTCGTAAGAATGGATTCTATTTTGGCTTCTTAGGTTTATAGTGTGGCCACAGAGCCCTTTGATGACTACATCTATTAATCGTGGCTTCAGCTTCAGCTGATCAAAATTCATTGAGTGTGGACATAAGTCATTTTGCACAGTGACATGACAGAAGCAGATTCTTCTTATGAACCACTTATTTATTGAGATCCTTGATCTGTTAGTGTCAAGGTAAAATAGAGTGGTCAGCAGTTTATCTAGTGAATTTTTGATAAGTAAATTAAGCCATTTCCAGGCAATAAAATGTCTATTCATTTTAATGATAGCTTTGTTTTTTAAAAAAAATAAAATCACACAGTAACTTGGCATTAAGTCACCTCAGTTTTTATTCATGTGCTCAGATAAATATCCTGTAATTACTTATTATTCTGTGAGCTAGTAATAGAAATAGTTAAAATACACATGTTCTATACATTTTTTCTATTTATAATTCTTTATTTAGTAAACATTTATCAAGTTCTCCCTGTATCCCATGATCTGTATCAGGCCCTATGGATAGACAAAGTCAAAACTTAGCTTTGAGACTCAAGAAGTTCGCAGATAAAAAGTTTGATAGCAAGTGACCCATATCCTAACAGAATTGTCTTTAAGGGTCTCCCCAAAGAGGTGAAGTCATGGAAATAAAAAATGTTGAGGAGGTGTGCCGGGCTGAATCTGGGAGGAAGGATGTTTCTGGGAGAGGAACTTGCACCTACAGTTCAGACAGACGTCACCCCATGAAGAAGAACAGAGCCAGCCCCCCAGGCTATGGCAAAGGCCTAGGAGAATGGGATGGGAAAAGTCTGGGCAAGTCAGCCAGCCCTGTAAGAATATAGCATGCCGTGCCCAGAGTTTCAACTTCCTTCTGTAGTAGGAGATACTAGATTTTAAGCAGTACATAATCATAATCATAATCAGTCATAATTTATGCCTACAGACTCCTCTGGAAACAGTGGGGAGAACAAATGGAGAAAATAGGACTAGAAGCAATGGAACAAGGCAAAAATTTTTACAATTGCCCAAACAAGTAATTATGTGATGTGAACATGGAATATTATTTAGTCATAAAAAGAAATAAAGCACTCACTCATGCCACAACATGGATGGACCCAAAAACATTATGCTAAATGAAAGAAACTGTTACAGTTTTTGTCTGGATGTCCCCCCAAAGCCTCATGCAGTCATGAGGGCAGCCTTCTAGAATTCGTGATTAATTCACAGTCCATTGCTGGGATTATGGGTGTGAGTATTACGCCCACCCTACAGTGGGTAGCCTACATACAATATAAGGGACAGAAGGAGTGTTCTTTCTGTAATCCTCCCCTTTTGCTCCTCTCTTGTTGCTTTTGCTGTCTTCTGGCCACCATGAACTGTTGCCCTCTGCCATGTGCCACTACCTTGGAGCCAGCCAAGTATGAACTGAAAACTCCACAAACTGTGAGCTAAATAAATCTTTCCTTCCTTCATTTTGGGTGTCAGGTATTTTGTCTCAGCAACGGGAGAAAAGTAACTAACACAGAAGCCAATCACTAAGGCCATATAATATCTGATTTCAATTGTATTAAATGTTTAGAATTGCAAAATCTATACAAGCAGAAAAAATGGTTAAGGATTCTAGGACTTCTTTCTGGAATGTAAAAAATGTCTTAGAATTGTGATGATAGATGTATAACTCTAAGAACCATTGAGTCATACTCTTTGAAGTGATGGAATTTACAGTATGTGAACTATATCTCAATACAAAATATTTCTTAAGAAAAAAAGAACTGATGAGGCCAGAGCAAGAAAGGTGTCAACACACTGGTGTATGTGGACAGAATTACCACAGTGCAGAATACACATGGGGAATTCAGAGAGATGATGAGCTTCTTTCTGAAGTTTAGTTTGAGATTGCTGCAAAGTTGTGTTAGTCAGCTCAGGCTCCCATAATAGAAGACCATAGATTCAGTGGCTTAAACAGGAATGGATTTCTTATAGTTCTGGAGGCTAGAAAATCCAAAGTCCAGGTGCTTGGAGATTCAGTTCCTGGTGAGGCTCCTCTTCCTGACTTGTAGATGGCTCCTCCTGACTTCCTGTGTCCTCACGTGGGGTGGCAGGGGATCAAGGGAGGATTGTTTTGGTCCTCTCTCCATATATATAAATCCCCTTCCTCTTCTTATAAGGACACTAATCCCATCACAGGGGCTCACTCTCAGCACCTCATCTAAAGCTAATTGCATCACTAAGGCCCATTTTCAAATACCATCGTGTTGAGAGTTAGGGTTTCAACATGTTAAATTTGGGAAAACAAAAAATTCGATCTGTAACAGAAATATCAAGACTGTAATACATAAGAGCTAAAAGAACTTACAAGATCAAGTTCAGCAATAAAAATTTGTCATAAACTTGTACTTAAAAGAACAGAAGTGAATCAAATAAACTGGGGAGAGCACATAGAGGTGGAAGAGGGCTGGGGTTTGACCACTAGCAAAAGTCAGAGCTTAAGGAACACAGTGAAGAGGCCATATAAGGGGATGAAAAGAAACGGTTGGCAAAGAGGCAAGTACCCTAAAAGACACAGAGCCTAGTTATATCACTAACTGTATTTTGAAAAACTGCAGTTGGAAGCACCTCTAAACACACTTTGCCTAATCAGGGAATTTGATATCCAAGGGACCCGTCAACTCGAAGGTTGCTGCCGCACACTGACAGCTCCCTCAGCTGGACACTGACCGCTGGGCTTCCAGGAACCGCAGGGTTCTCTGACCTTTGCTTGCCGGCCCGGGGCTGGGAACTTCACACCGTATTCACTGTGCGCATCACTTTCACCGTTCTGCTAATGAAGCGGTTATTTCAGCTGTCATCATAATTAGGGTTCATTTAGTTCAAGTGCTTTGTAATTAATCTCTTATGCTAATTAATCTTTTTATACATGAGTACATCATGAAACATGTGAAAACAAAACATTTTTCTTACTA
The DNA here is from genome assembly GCA_004365215.1 of Cuniculus paca. Taxonomy (NCBI): domain Eukaryota; kingdom Metazoa; phylum Chordata; class Mammalia; order Rodentia; family Cuniculidae; genus Cuniculus; species Cuniculus paca. The sequence goes on along the minus strand of RJWT010022829.1, from coordinate 13,941 downwards.
ACAAATTAAATTAAGTATCTTCAGCATAAGAGAAGGGAGGATGGAAAAAGAATATAAGCGCATCAAGCCATCAAAGACTTCTCCTTACCAAAAAACTGACTCTTGGGTCCACATTAAAATTTGCTCTTAGAAAATAGGAAAAACACACTTACTCAAACCATATATTGCTCATTTTTCTCAGCAAGGTATCTCTCCTCAACTAGATTGTGGCGTACAAGGAAGAAGGCAGGGAGGGAGGAAGGGAGGTAAGAAGGAAGGGATCTTTAAATATGCTTTTTTATATCTAGTAAGGATTTCTTTATTAGAATTTTAAAAGTGAAAGTATGGAGCAAAAGTAAAGTTGCCAACGCATTTGTTGTGATTGTGTTACTTATTCTTTTGTTTGCGGCACTGGGAACAGAACTCACAATCTCATGCTTGCCAGGCAGGCACTTCCACCACTGAGCTAAACCCCTGGCCCTATGTCACTTATTCTTACCTTCCACGCAACAAGCTGACTTTGTGTGTACATCCTACTGTATGATTTTACAATACCCCTTTCATATACTTTGCCTGTCCTGATCTTTGCAGTCATCTGGGACATTTGTAAGAGTCAGGGAACCCTGTTTGGATTCAAATCCTCACTTTGTTTTCTAGGCTATCGTTGCCAACATTTCAATTTGTCTCTCCTGCCTATGTTTTCTTTAACATGACTGTTACTCACAGGGGTTGCTTGAGGATTAAATTAATTCATATAAACAAAACACTTAGAACTGTGCCTGGTATAACAGTAGTAAAAAGTATTAAGATTACAGTTTTCATTATTATTGTTATTCTTGAGACCAGAGGTACAAAAAGTCAGAGCTGCTCAGGTAAGTTGTAGAGCCCAATGCTTGATACCCTGTTACCATGACAGTCACAACTGGGACTATGGCACACAGCCCATCAGCCCAGCGAATATGCCAGGAACCAGGTGGCGCTGAACGCCGGGAGTGCTCCATGACCCAAGTGCTGGGAAAGACCTCGCTCACCCCTAACCTGGGTGAGAACCAGGCTTAGGGGCTCCACGATTAGAGACCTTTTGGGCCAGGTAACCTCCAGCTCAGGGCTGCAGCAGAAACCATGCTGGTCATTTGTCTTGTGCTGGGGCACAAAGGGACATGTCTCTGGATTTCCATTAAGAACACAGCTATGGTTTGAAGATGTCCCCCCAAAACTTTGTGTTAATTAATCCCCAATGCAGCAATGTTAAGATGTGGCACATCTAGAAGGTTGAGTAAGCCTGGGGCTCTCCCCCAGGAACAGGCTGACACTAACCATAAAAGGATTTGAGGCTGCAAGTTCTGCCCCGAGGCTATGACCTTGATATTGGACTTCTCAGTCTCCAGAGCCATGAACAGCAAATTGTTTTCTCCTAGATTACCCAGTCTGTAATATTCTGTTACAGCAACCCAAACCAGACTAAGACAGATTCCTAAGAAGGGAATCACTAGGGCAAAGATTACAAACAATTTTGGTTTCATGGCACAGCTTGCCAAATTGATTTCAGAAAAGGTTGTACTTTTCCAAGATTTCCACTGCTTATGAGCAGCACATAAGGATACTGATCTTTATCCTATTTGGTATTGAATATTCTCTTTAAAAACATGAGTGTCAAATAGGTTGAAAATAGAGTCTTGATACCATTTTAATTTGTATTCCATCTATTGTGTACGCTTTTGCCTACCTTTTCTATTTGGCAGTTCTTACAAGATTTTCTTATGATTTTAAGTATTTATATATCTTGAGAATATTTACCCTTTATCCCAGTTATTATAAATCATGCTCTCCTCCTTGATCATTTGCTTTTTAATTTCTTCATAGGTTGAGTGTGGGTTTCCTTTTTAAATGCATATTATAGTTTTAATGCTAATGTTGTTTAGCCTATTGATCTTTTCTTTTGTGGTTTTTTTCTTTTGTGATTTCTTCCATGGCTTTTATGCAATTTCAGTCGTGTCCACTCCCAGACTTTGTCCTTCTACACAGAAGTTCCATTCATGGCACTGCTGCTGGGAATTTGGGTCCACCTTCCTCCCACAGCATCACCACCACTACTGCGGCCACCTCTGCCCAGACGCAGAGGCCACCAGCGTGCATGCTTCTCCAAATAGGAAGTTGCCTTTTTCTTTAACATTAAGACTACAACATTATAACAGATATGTCGATCTGTGTGGCACAGGCTTTGTACAATATTAGAATTTGAATTCCTTCTCTAAAGAGAGCCACATCCTTCTTGGTATCATTTAAAATGCTTTCCAAACCCCTCATGTATGCACATGGCAGAGAATTTGTCCCCAGATACATCCATCACAGCCTGTGGCTCCCCGTCAAGTCCGGAATTCCATTTGCTTCTCGGTCACACTGATTTACACAGCAGACTAGTTGACCACTGGGAAACTTCAAAATTTGCTGTGTACTTCTTCTCCACAGCAGCAATAAATAGAAAGGAAATCTAATTCCTGAATACTCCGATCTTATTCAGAAAAAGGCATATGATAATTATAACTAATAATAATTTACAGAGAAATTTACAGATTAAAAGATGTTTTTATCAGTTTTTTTCTGATTTAATGTTCAAAGAGGTCAAGCAACCTATTTTTCTCATTTTACAAATTAAGAAACTGAGAAAGTGCCAAAATTCATGAACAAAGGTCTCCTAATACAAATTTAATGTTATTTCTACCTAAACTTGTTTTCCATTTCTATTCTAATTTTCCATTCACAACACTATCTGTTTTTCTTTTTTAAACTGTATTTTTTATGTTGAAATAACTTCAGATTACAAAAAAGTTGTAAACATAGTACAAAGAATTTCTGTTTAGTATTCACCCAGCTTCCCCAAATATTAGCATTTCACATAACTGTAATACAATTATCAAAACCAGAAAGTTAACCTTTGCACACCACCATCTAGTCAGTAGACTTTATTTATATTTCATCAGTTTTCCATTAATGTCCCTTTTCTGATTCAAAATTAAATCTAAAATTACATATACTTCTCTATCACATCTCCTGTCTTCTTTAATCTGCAACAATTTCTTTGTCTTTCACAACATTGACAGGTTTTCAAAGTATTAGCCAGTCAATGTATAGACTTTTCCTGTACTTGGATTTGTCTGATATTTCCTCAGCATTAAAGTCAGTGAAAGCCAGGCGTGGCAGCGCACGCCTGTGATTCCAGCACTTGGGAGGCTGAGGCAGGAGAATTGTTGCAAGTTTGAGACCAACGTGGGCTACAAAGTGAGCTGAAGGCCAGCCTGAACTGAATAGCAAGACCCTGTCTCACAAAGACTAAATAAATAAGTTAATCAATTTAGTTAAGCATTTGTGAAAAGAATACCACAGAAATGATGTGTTCTTAACACATTGTGTTTTGAGGTACTGTACATAGTATCAACGTGTCCAGTTTCTTATGTTGTTAACTGTGATCACTTGTGGTCTCTCCCAAGTTTCTCCACTACAAAGATACCATTTTTCCATACTTAATTAACAGAGATCCTTTGGACAGATATTTTGAGATTAAATGAGTATCCTATTTTTCATCATTTTTCCTTGTGGAAATGGCTCTAGAATTTCTTTATTAACTAAAATCAGGACTTTTAGACCTAAGGTTCATCAATTCTTATTTTCTTAAATGTTTTTATCAATGAGAAGAAATCTAGATTCATAAAGAAGGCATGAGAAGAAACACACAATGGCACACATGGACACTAATTAAATTTGCCAATGTATTAACTATAAAAGTCTTTTTTAAAAAGAATTATAGCAATCTTACTTTGTGTTTTAAAAAGGTAACCCTGCATTATTAAACAAATAACAGAATGTCGGTGACATAGTTAAAGTAGCCTAAATTCTTGTCAGGTTTTAGAAGAGAATAAAAACAATAAATAACTTTAATAAAAAATCTACAGCTGTATATATAGTTTAAAGGGTAACACTGAAAGTTTAAAAAAACAATGTAAATTCAAAAACAACAGAGGACGTACAGGGAAGAGGGAATATAGGAAACTTCACTAATCTAATAGAAGACAGAAGAAAATAAATGAAGATAAAGACAGTAAATAAAAATACGAATACTGTATATAAATAAATCCAACTATTTCAAAAATCATGAGTAGAGATTAAACTTAATAAAATGCAGATGTAAATAAACCAGAATTCTTTTAAAATCCAGTTGAATACAGAGAACTAATATAGTACCTAGAATACACAAAGAACTCAAAAAATTAGACCACCCCAGTAAAAGACCCAATAAAAAATGGGAAACCAGCATAAACAGACACTTCTCAGAAAAGAATAAGTGGCCAATAAATACATAAAAAAATGCTCACCATCTCTGGCTATTAAAGAAAGGTAAATTAAAACAACACTGAGATTCCTTCTCGCTCCAGAAAGAATGGCTACCATCAAGAAGTCAAAAAATAACAAATGCTGGTGAGGCTTTGGGGAAAAAGAAGCCTTTCTACACTGTTGGAACAACCATTATGGAAGTCAGCATGGAGACTCCTCCAAAAATTAAAACTAAAATTCCATTCAATCAGCTATTCTCCTTGTAGGTGTCTGCAAAAAAGAGTTAAAGACATCATATTACAGTGATACATGCATACTCATATTTATAGCAGCACAATTTATAATAGCTAAATCTTGGAAGTGATGTGTATGTCTACCAACAGGGAAATAGATAAAGAAAATGCGATATTTACATGTAAAGGCCTTATATGCATGCAATGGTGTTATATCCATGTGCCAACGCCTTATGAGGAATATAATCATTTTGTACTACAATCATATACTAATAAAAAATAAAAATTGAAAAGAAATACACAACAAACATAAGGCTGAAAGTACAGGAATGGTCTAACTCTTCTCTTCATCTACAAACTTTCCATAGCCTCTTTTGAGCAGTCTAGTTCCCTGCCACTTGACTTTGGCCTTGGTCCTTTGGCCAAACAGAACAAGCCAGGGATGACAGTATGCCAATTATAAGAAACCTCACATATTTCCTGTTGCCCTCACACTATGAGAAGAGCTCCTCTTGTGTAGCTGCTGTCCCTATAGCATGGACACCACAATAAACACTTGTAGAGATTCCCCAGCCAATGAACGGGCCTGCAGAGAGCCATAGGCTGCTCAGCACAGCTTAGATCAGCAGGACCCAGCTCACCAGTGTTCTGTGAGCCAGTCTTTTATTTTAGACTCTGTGTGCTTACTTGGCATAAAGTGAGACTTAAGGCCTATAATCTCCTGTCCACCATTTTGGACCATTGTTTTGTACAAGGTACTTTTGTATTTTGCTAGTCTGCTAGCTCAGCAGCCCTCTGGAATGCTAGGACCTATGAGATAGCCTCCAGTTCCTGGTATCCTCCTTTAGGTCCTTTAATGTCTTTTGTGCTATTGCAGCCACAGTGACTTATCCATGTTTATATTTTGTCATTTTGGCCGAGAATATTGGAACCTCATGTGGTTCCAGCTCATGTGTTCCAGGGAAGCATTTAGGAGTAATAATCTTTTCAACACTTTTTTAATAACCTAAGGAAAACTATGAATCCTATTGGTCCACCATCTCCTTTCCTACACTGACTTCACCTTTCACTTATACTTAATGTCTACCTACAATTTTTATATCTGATGCACTCTTAAATACTTCTTCCTTATAGTTTAAGAAACCTTTTTTTTTTTACATTGCTTAGCAAAATCTCTTTTGGCTACCTATTTCTCTACCTATTTGTAAGTTACTCATCTTCCCCATTTGGCTCTCTCAAGTTTTGGAAAACTATTTTCCTTGTAATAATTTCTTTGCTTCTGACAGATAGTAAATTTAACAAAGGCTAATTAGATTGGCAAATTTTCCATTCACATTGACACTACACAAAATGTGTCTACTTAGCAGCACAACTCAGCAGTGTTCAAGAAACTGAAATGATACCTGAGCATTGCAAAAAGCTTCTACCAAAGTATAGGGAAAAAAGAGTCTCAAAACAATTGTAGAGGAATTCAAGGCAAATCATATTTCTATGAAAAATTGATGGAATATCAAACACCAAATAGCCTGAGACACTTCAGTGAGCTCATGTTATGAAGGTGTAACTCTCACATTTTATACCTGCACACAGTAAAACTATCAAGAGTGTCTGAAAAGGATGCCTCATTATTTATACTCTTAAATTACCAGCCTGCATTTTTAAAAGTCACATAAAAGACTGGATTTGTGATATGAGGAGCACATTGATTTCCCCACATTCTGTTTCTGGAGTGAAAACAAAAAACAAAAAAATAAGGCTGTATTTTAAAGAACCATCAAGTTCAGTGTTTATGACAATAATAAAAAGTTTTTATAGAGCATGTTCTATAAGAACTAGGATACCAAGCTCATGTAGTGGCAAATAGTTATTTGGGAAAGAATGCATGCTTTCAAGCAACTGTGGGTGATTTACAAGCAAAACAGAATCTAAAGTAGCAACAGCAGGAAAAATTGAACATCACAATTTTTGTTCTCCACTAGAAATAATCTACTTCAGTTTATGACAACTAGTGAGCTCAAGACTGCTTGCCAGGAAACTGTGATCTTGTTTTACTCTAAGAAGTTAAGTCTTCCTTAAGGCCACAAGCTTGACTACTTTGGCTGTAGGTGCTGCTGCTACCAGACAACCAGCACCACCAGTGTGGCACACATGAGACTCCAAGACTTTTTCTTGAATGTTTTTTATTCCTCATATCCCAATTTTCCACTCCCAAGTCCTGTAGGCAACTGTTTTAGTGTGCCTGTATTTCTAACTGATCACTGTAATAGTTTAGTTCCCACTTGCTGTATGCCTATCATGTGTTGGTTCCGAGAGCTAAGAATGCCCTCTTGAATAAAACAGATTAAAAACTGCAAACTGCATAAGCCTATATTGATTTTAGTGGGAGGGGTTGCTGAATTTTGACAGTCAAGTAGGAAATATTAATAAAAGGCAATAGGTGCTATGGAGAAAAATAAAAAGAGAAGAGGAGGATTGCTCGGGGTAGGGTGTCATTTAAAACAGGTGGCCAGGAAAGACTTCACTCAGGAGGTGATCTTATAGCAAAGACTTGAGCAAGGGGAGCACATGTACCACACAGGGGCCTCAAGGAAGACCTAGGATGACTTTGGGTTGCTGCAGAGTGTCTCACACTGTGCATCTCCCAGACTGAGTTTATGATGTCTCAGAGGTAGATTTTGTAGCTCAGTGGGGAACACACCCAGAGAGTTTGGTGGGTGCTAGAGCACACATATAATTCAATCAAGTACTTCAGGATTTCTTCTAGAATAATCACATTTGTCCACTGCCAGTACCTAGCCTGCCAGGGACCCTAGATTTTCAATTTTTGCCAGTCTGATTCAAATAAGAGGATATTGTTTTTCTTTTTAGGGGAAATACTCTTTTTCTGTTATTTTGTTGCTGTAAAATACATAACATAAAATTTGCCAAGTGCGTAATTCAGTAGTATTACATTTATATTGTGCAGTTATTACTGTTTTCAAAAATGTTCGCCACCCCAAATGCCATTGCTTTTAATTTGAATTTTCTTTGAGCATTTCTTCATATGCTTTTCAATACATTTACATTTGTTTTTTTTTTTCTTATTCACCATAAGAAAGCAAATTAAACAAGTAAAAGAAAAGAAGCATCACATACTAATACAGCACCATTGTTTGGATTAAGGCAGCCTGAAAGTTACTTTCTCTGACTTCAGTATTCTTATCTATAGAATAGAGATAAGAGTTCTGACTCTACTAGAGTCTTCAAAATATTTAATGAACTCATATATGTAAAGGACAATCACCATTCTCAGTAAGTAGTATATATCAACTAATATTCCTATAATTAATAATATTATAATTTACTATGCTTAGCTGCCATTTCAACTGAATTTGCCCTAATATAAATGATGAGACAGCTGACTTTCCATGTGACAGCACTGTCCTTATTACCCATGGATCTAGAGTCAAGATTTGGTAAAGGAAGAAACAGAATTGAAAAAATAATTTCAATGCAGAACCAGAGAGGGAAAAAAGAAAGGTCTAACTGCAGTGCAACAGTAATGTTAAATAAGGGACAATCCCCGGGCCAGCAGACAAGGGTAGGAAGAGCTCAGACGGGAAAAGCTCTATTCCCAAGCTGCGGGAGTGCACACTCCCCAGCAGGAGGAGGAATGGCTCTTTGTACCTCCTGCCCTGCTGGGGAAAAGATGCTCTGCTATTCTGATAGGCATTGGGATCTCAAGGGGCTGCCAGATACACCGTGTGGGGGTCTGATTTTTTTTAAATGCTGAGATACGTTAATGCATGTTTAGGATCTGAATCTCTTCACTTTGTCGACACTAATATACAAAAAACAAACATGGGTCAAATTCACTGATGATGTGAGATACTCATCAGTAGTTTTTTGAAACATGAGTCGGGCTTTGCTTCCCGCTGTTATTACCGCGTGTTCTGTTACCAGCAACAAATACCTCAATCATTTCATGAAGCTTGCCAAAATGCAGACAGAATTGGAACAAAGCAAAACGAAGAGATGGCATTCACATGTAGGAAAAGTAAATATTTTCAATGCAAAAATGAGAGTCCAATAGAATAAGCTTATGGTATTTGCAGAGCTTTTTTTTTTCCTGCAGTTTAATTCAGCTGTTCACTAGTGTTTCAAAAAGAAAGAAAAATGAATTGTCCCTGCTTAAGTAGTTTTTAAAGCATATTAATAGTCTTTCTTTCTATCTAACTGCTGTGCTTCTGCTTTTCAGAATATCTAATTGTAGAAATTGCTTACTGAAAAAAATGTGTGCTTTGAGTTAGAAAAGGATATTTAGAAGTCCTTTCCCAAAAAAAGCAAATGGGAGTGGAAATTTGAAAGAGGACCGCCTAATTCAGCACTAAAACCAGTGTGAGAAGCAGTGTGTGTGTGTGTGTGTGTGTGTGTGTGTGTGTGTGTTACAAAATGAGCTTTTCAAAGGGCTGGGAGGTAGATGGAAATGTTTGCTTAGCTCCTCTGAGAAGAGAAAAGGTGCCGGGAACTCTTGTGTCTTCTTTAGAATAATTTGGATGGGATTTGTGATGCAGAAAAGCTTAAAGAAAAAAGAATATTCATTCTGTGTGGTGGAAAATTTTTGAAAAAAATTGCTTTCTTCAAACAAGGTATGTCTGATGAGTTACTAAGTTATGCAAATAGTTGCTTTCCATTCATTATTATAAAAATATTAAAATTTATTTGACATTAAGGAACTAGAATGTGTACTTTAACCAAGTAATCGGTTTGTAAATTTCAGTTTCAAGAGAGTTGGGATGGGAGTTGGCAGCAGTTGGCTACTATTTTATATATTTTTTTCTAAGTAATATAGGTTATAAATAAATTATGCTAAAATATTAATATTTGGACAAGGTTGTCACTTTCTGTAAGCCAACAAAATATGGTTAAATTAAGTAGAAAAGTATAACATTTATGTAAAACTTTAAAGTAATTTGCATCTTTCTGGCCTTTTTTCTACTTTGCTTCCTACATGGACTGCAGCAGCATCATAGCAAGTTGTAATAGTGTATGAAAGACGGTATCAGAAATGGGCACACGGATGCTAAATTAAAAGAGAAATCCATGAATATGAATCTCCAGGTCTGTCTATTCAGGCAGATCTCAGTGGAATGTGGCTAGGTGTCCTATTCTGTGTCGTGTCTACATTAGAAGGATTTTCTTAGGCGAAACACTTCTGTTACAGATAATTTCTAAGAAGGGGCTGGCATTGCTAAGACTACCATTGTAAGTCAACTTTGTACAGGAAGACAGGATACAAAAATCTCTTTTAAGCATAATTTGTGTCAAACCAGTGCAAACTTGAAATAAATGCCTCAAGCACAGGTTAACCAGACAGGATAAGAATGAATAATCAGACATAATCTTTTGCTCCAAATAACTCACAGCATCTTTGCCATCCCCAAACTAAGACTGGAATTCAACATTTTCTTGGGGTTTATTGTAAAAATAAAACCAGGCATCTTGACCATGGTGGTTGTCCAAAAATGTGTCCGCTAAGAAAATAGTATTTTGCCATTACGTTGTGTTGCAATAAATTTGGAAGTTTTGGTGGTAAATTTCTGAGGTTGTTTTTCCCTTGGTTTCTTGAAAGATGGAATGCCCTACAGCAAGCCAGGATCAAACAATGTTTGTTTGTGTTTTGCTCTGTGTGTATGTGTTAGTTGCAGGTAGGGGCTACTCCGGTAGGAGAGCCGCAATTGCCCATTTTTATTTATTGAATTAAAATATGCTCTTTTGTGAAAGTGCTTTATACAAAGAACTACAAGACTACTAGGAGTGCACTTTTAATTGCAACATGCTGATTTTCCAGACTAAATTATTTTAAATATACCTTATACTCCATCACTAAAAGGGAAATAAGAATGTTGGAAATGCTTAATATCTATCTCAAAATAGCGTTTTTGTATAGAATTTAGAAGATCTAATTTTCTTTGCCACCAAGTTACTGATCACAGAAAGAAAATGTTCTTTCAGGGAAATTGCAGCAGGTTTGAAAATGGTTTATGAAAAGGCATGATGAGAACAAAAATGCTTGTGCTGTTCTTGGCTGTAATTCCTGTAAGAGGCATCAAGTACAGGAGAGCAGTGTGGTTCGATGCAGAATGCCAAGCCAGGATTCCTAAATTACAGGAACAGTTCTGCTACTACCTCACTGTGCTGCCTTGTGAAAGATGTGTGACATGTCTTCAGTTTTATTTCCCTCTCTGAAAGACAGAAATAGCCATGTCTGTTCATCCTTCTTCCTAGGCTCATCATGAGAGTCCATATTGATTCCCTGCTCCAACAAGCTATTGAATTGCAATCATTTATATAGAAATATTTTTCCTCATGTATTCAAAACAAGATTATGCTGGGAGGGGTCACTAGTCTTATAATAAGTATGTCATGTCCTCTAGGATGTTGCCTTTGTTGTGTTCATGAATGCAACTTCTCCGCCCCTTGCTCTTGCTTGGAGGTATCAGCAGCCAATGCAGCACAGAACACACAATTCTGTCTGCTGCTAGAAGGGCACCTAGCTGTATGACTCAGTGTTTGTGTGTCTCCATTGCCTATCTATGAAATGAAGAAGTTGGACAAGTTAGCTTCTAATTCTTATCCCAAACTACAGTTCTGTGCTCAGAGTCTTACTCCAAAGTCAAGACCAACCAAGCTAATTTCATCCTTGAGGTTGTGACATGTGGGTTGTTGCTATCTCCAAAATACACAATTTAAAAACCGAGGCAAGTGAGAAACTAGTTAAGCTGTACAAGTTTAGTTATTAAGAGATAGGCTCAGCTCCAAATCCAAGGTTATGGAACTTAGGGTGTATTTTAAATATTTATGTTTACCTAATTTAAGGACTGTAATGCATACGAGAATGAAATTTGACACAATATTCTTCACAAAACAAAGAAAATTATAATGTGTGTATGTGTGTCCCACATGTATATATCCATAGTGTTCTGGGGACAGTGTGGTCTAAGTTGTACAACAGATATTTTTCAATTTTTGGTGATTTCTATGGCGACAATATTTTAGCAAATATTTTCTTCTCTATGTGAACAAAGAAACCAGATCTGCTGTGAAATCATTCATTTGTAATCATTTTCAAACTTATTGACATTAGCTCTCTGGCTCTGGTAAACAAACAGATTTATGAATTTCTACTATATTAATATAATTATTAGAAACTAGCTGTCGTCTCTTCATTCAGAAGGTCTGAGTGAATCAGTCACTCAGCAAAGATAAGCAAAAGAGGCCACTTCTGTGATGGCTGTAATCTGAGGAGGCCCAAATTCCCCTCAGTGCCTTAAACTGTCTCCCAGTGGGTTACAGGAGACGGTAAAATTCCCGGCTTCCTGAACACAGACTGAGAGAAAGAGAAAGTGCATGCATGGTCCTGAGGAAAGCACAGCTTCCACTCTTGCAGAAAATGGGTCAAGAGCAGAGTAAGATGCCAGGCAAAATCCAGATAAGAATCAGAAAGGGTTATCTGGGAGTGCTGGCCATTAAAGTTTTAATTAAAAAAGGACACACAAACAAATTCAAGTCAGTGTGGGATCCCCTGGGTGAGCTCGGGTTTGCAGATACGAAGGTGAAAGGCCAAGAGGCAGGAACAGCCCATGCAGGCCCAGAGTCACGTGTTCAAAACAGAGCAAAGACTATTTCTGTTTTGTGTGTGGCATTTTCCATGGTTACTGCTTCTGTGAAAAAAAACAAAAAACAAAAAAGACCAGTCGTGGATGCAGGTTTTAGAATTTGTTTTTAATCAGCTAGAAAGTTTTCTACTTTAACAGGTTGCAAATCACACAGAAACCCCTTAGAGACTCTGTAAAACACTCCAGGCTACCTGGGACGCCCACAGAGCAGGCACCAGGCAATTCCACCTGTATAGCCCATACGTCGTGAAGCAATCTACAAAGGGCAAATCCTGCCCAGCAGATGTGACTCAGCAGATGTGCAGTGCCACATTATGGGCCTTGTGGCCTGAGGGACAAAGGTGATCTGAGATACTGGATGACAAAGCCCTTTCCTGATAAAATCTGCTAGCCAGCCTTGCAATGCAAAAGCATTCATTTGTTTTGCATTCAACTGAAAGAATTTTTTGTTTGTGTTTTGTTCTGATTCTGTCTCTCTCATATATATATATATATATCTCATATATATATATATATATCTAATTCACAATTTTTCACTACATCTCTCTTTCTAGGTATATTAGTTCATTGGGGCAATTTTAACAGAGTACCATAGACTGGATGGTTTAAACAATAAGTGTTTATTTTTTTACCCATTCTGCAAGCTGGGAAGTTTGAAATAAAAGCACTGCAAGATTTGAATTTGTGGAGAGCCCACTTTCTGGTTCATGGATGTGCATTTTCCTGCTGTGTCCTCATATGACAGAAAAAGAATGAAAAATTCTCCAACATCCTATTTCCCCCTTATAACCTAATCAGCTCCCAAAGGTCCCACCTTCTAATACAGTTGCACTGGGGATTAGGATTTCAAAGAATTTGGAAGACAAAAACATTCAGACCATAGCAGTTTTCTTCACAAAAAGTCCAAGAATCAAGCCACGATGAGCTCTAGACAGCGTCTTAATGAGTCAACTGGTTGCTTTATCTCGGTTCGGTCCTAAACTAATATTTAAGTGGGCCACATTTTACAAGATGGTGATGTAGATGATGATGACACCAATGACAGTGATAAGGACAGTGGTGGTTATAATGATTAATTGCCATCCCAATAATAATAATATTAAGTCCTTTAATTAACTCATTTAATTCCATGTATTAACTCATTTAATTCCAACAGCAAACAGGTCATGTGGGTTGTTGCTGTCTCCAATCTACACAATTTAAAAACCGAGGCAAGTGAGAAGCTAGTTAAGTTGTACAAGTTCAGTTACTAAGAGACAGGCTCAGCTCCAAATCTAAGAAGCCTAATTCCAAGCTCATGTTCTTAACCTACCAGGCAACAATTACACATTGTCTTGGTTTGCCTATCACTGCACCAAACTGATCTTTACCAGCCTGGGTCAGCATAGTTTTTGAGGCAAGTCAAATTGCTGAGAAAAATATTCTTCCTTGCAGTAGAGACACCGTGGTAATAATGATGGAAAGAGTCTGGAGGCAAAGGATTCACAGGATGCAGTTTGCTGGGGCAGGAGGAGTTTGCTGGGAAGGGAGGAGTTCTATTTCTGTCATTCTCCCCCAACCCATTTTAAGAATCACTTCCCCGGTGAGTGGGAGAGAAGTGACTTGGCAGGTGGGGGGCTGAGAACTGACTTCCTCTTGTAGGCTACTGAGTATCTGTCTCCAAGTGTTTCCTTTACCGTTGCTCAAGGCTTGGGGTTACATGACCAGTTTGTCACAGAAAGAATCACATTTTCTGAGACACA
>RJWT010022828.1:0-17048 GCA_004365215.1 Cuniculus paca | reverse complement strand
GATACCACATAAGTGAGCCTTGTTATGCCTTTCCTTTTGGTACTTTGGTCTGAATCAGGAGGCCAGAAATCTAGCATCACCAATTAGCCATGCCATAGGCATGTTGCTTATTCTATGTGAATGGACACTAATCCATAGGAATGTTACAGGGTTTAGTGACATTTATCCATGTGTAGTGCTGTGGTCAGGGGCTGCAAGGAGAACAGTTACATGCAGGACACATAATTCATAGTATTTGCAATAGTTACCCCAGGAGTTAAGTATAAAGAAAGTGCAGGAAATTTGTCCACAACACTAAAGACCCAGAAAATCCAGCCGAGGGCCTGGATCCCATGGCAATAACATACATGAGTTCAGCTGAATACCGAGAGCCCACGACAATGACCCATGCAAGTCTATCCCCATGAATCTGCATTGGGAAGGCCCAAAGGTCAGCAGTGGAAGCCAGAAAGTCTATGCCAGCCAGCAGGGTGAAAGATCAGTGCCAGCAGGCTAGTAAGAGTTCTATACTGGAGCCAAGAAGTGATGCTCAAAATAAGGACCAGGGCTTCCCTGAAAAGTACCACAGCCATCCTCAGTGATAGTGAGGTCTTGAGCTCCTCCAATGGTGAGAACAACCGAGTACATATCGGGAAGCCAGCGTGACGAACTTCTGGAGATTAAACAGCACACATCTTCCCGTCTGAAGCCAGGAAGCTATGCTCAAAGTAAGGACCAAAGCTCCCCCAAAGAGAACAGCAGCCATTCTCAGTGTCAAGGTCCCGAGCTCCTCCGTTGATAACAGCTGAGTTCGTATTAGGGGAGCCAACATGACAAGCTCCTCTAGGCGAACCAGTGGCTCCAAACAACAACACTTAGGAGAACTCACAATGCTACTCTTCCTCTCCAGGTCTCCTTTTTCTGCTGGGAACAGTCCTCAGGTGGGCCATCCACACTCAGCACCATGCTGATTCAGTTCAGCTGGTGTTTAAGTTGACCACCAGTTACCAATCCACTACATGTAGCATTTGAAATGTTTCAAAATGTAATGTGTAGAGTATGCTACTGCCTTTTAGGAGAGGGAACTGGTTTCAATGAAAAAAAGTTCTGATGAGGTCCAACTGGTAGATATTATAGTAGGTATTTCTAGAGAGGAGAGAGCTGATTAGCTTAATACTGGGTTTTGTGGTACAGGGACTTCAGTGTAGAGACATCTAGGTAGACAACAAAATAAAGTTATGACAGGCTCTTACCAGAAGAACCTGATTGAAGGAATAGTTAAGTGACTTACTTTCTATGTTTTCTCAGGGTATACCCTCAGTGAATAGCTTGGGTTCATCTATCTGCTTGTGAGCTACTTGGTCAGGAAACATTTGTGAGATACCTTAAGGTATTCTAGATGTGCAATACTGTACTCAGTAGCTGTCTACCTACATTAGTCCTTCAGTGCTTTATTCTTGTTAGGAGCATTATTGCAAAATTTGAGTAGTAGTTGTAATTTTTTTCCTGATTGTTTAGGGTAAATATTTGCATAAATATTCATCTATACTTTGCAAAAATTTATGGCCAAGGAGCCCCAGAGTTCCTACAGGAGCTTGTTGATCAGGATTCCCTCAGAGTTTTTTATTCTTCTCACGCCCTAGCCCCCAACTAGGTTTCTGAATCCCCATGATGCTTTACCCAATTTGGGGAATCTATGGAAAAGCAAAAGAAGTCATAGTCGTTTGTGAAAAATATTATACTTCAATAAAAGGCTTTATAATCTGCTGATTGTGATCCATTAAAGAACATGAAAATAATGCGTTAAGTTGCATCACTAATGTGTTTAAAAAGGAAAGGAATTTGGTATAAGGAATAGAAAGTGGAAAGTAGGAATGTATCTTATGCAGTAAGGGAATGTGTCAAAGTGGTGATATAAAATATGTTTCTTCTTCTGAGTTGGAGTCAAAACATTTAAAAGCTGTTACTGTAATTAACTTTCAGCATTATAAGCTCTTTTGATTCTTATCTCCCTTTCCCTTTTAATGCTAATTTAAGGGCGGAGGGGAGAGCCCTTCCTTCTTTCCTTCTTTCCTTCCTTCACTTCCTCACTTCCTCCCTCCCTCCCTCTTCTTTCTTTCTTGCTTGCTTTCTTGCTTTCTTAAGTAGAATTACAGCACAGTCTATATTTTCAGGACAACCTGATGGAAAATTGAAGCCACAAATGATTTGCCATTTTTAAGACAGCTGGGGCCAGAGGGAGAAAAAGAATTTACTTATGAGTTTTCAATAAATTAAATGTTTCACTCCTTCCCACTGTTTCCTTCATTAACACTAGCAAAATATTAAGATTATCCATTTATAAACTATGCATTTGAAAATAATCATAAAATCATTATTGTCCTCGAAATGCTTCAACGTGGATGCAACTTAGATGGTCCATGCTAAGCACTTTTGCTGGTAGCTTCAGTAAAATAAAGTCATTTAGCCTTTGCCCCCTAAGCAGAACAGCTTCCTAGCAAAGCCTTAGTAGACAGCTAACTGGACATGCTCTATAAGTGAGGGTTCCATTGGTGGGATTAGGATATATAAGGATAAAACCCCAAACCCTAACAGTGGGTGTGTCCCAATACCACCCTAACACCATGTGCAGTATGGTCCTAGTTTGCTATGGGAATGCTAGAAACATTTCTAGGTTTATTGGGTTACCACCCACCAGTATGGGGCATGGAGTACATTGGAAGGAGATTCTGAGTTTCAGGAGCTACCAGATGACCAGATACTAGTATTGCAATTGTTTTCTATGGCAGTAAGAATAACTAAATTTTAAGTGAGTCTCAGTAATTATTGACAATAGCATCAGAAAATGCTGCCATTTTTCCCCAAGTTTTTATACTGTGAGCCAGGGAAATCCTTCTTGACCACAGCGTTTTTTTATTTTACAGCTGCTAGAATAGGTTTTTACTGATCCTTTAGGAAATATTTTTGAAAGAAAACTAAATATGTCAAATGAATAGTCGGAAATCACATTTCTGTATAACATGTACAGTATGTCTTTTAAATTTAAAGAATTTTATAAAGTGAAAATCATTATGGGATACTGTTTGAAACTCTTCTTTCTGATGATAATCTGAGAAATATAGTTAAGGTTAAATTAGAATGTAGTCTAATTCAGAACTAATAAATATTTTGGCCCCAGTTCTTATTTGTCTTTGGATTGGAAGGATGTATCAATTTTGTTACCTGTTAATGTTCTAGCAAAACAGCTAAATGACTTTATTTTACTGAAGCTACCAGCAAAAGTGCTTAGCATGGACCATCTAAGTTGCATCCACGTTGAAGCATTTCGAGGACAATAATGATTTTATGATTATTTTCAAATGCATAGTTTATAAATGGATAATCTTAATATTTTGCTAGTGTTAATGAAGGAAACAGTGGGAAGGAGTGAAACATTTAATTTATTGAAAACTCATAAGTAAATTCTTTTTCTCCCTCTGGCCCCAGCTGTCTTTCTGTTAATAATTAAAAATGACAGCATCTTATTTTTTTTTGTGACTAATGTTTGAGAATATTTGACACATGTTTTACCTAATGAAATAAAGTAGCAAGTCATCTTTCTCAAGGGAAACAAATTAATTTTTTATGTAAACATTTACTTTGAAATATTTTAGATTTTAAAGGCTTTGATATTTTATCTAAAGCATCATTTCTTTATATTGCGTCATCCTTAAATTCTTGTTTAAAACTGTGGCCTAATATAACAAATTTATCATATAAGCTAAATTTATGCATTAAATGATTCAAAATGAAGGCCTTCCTCCACACATTCACACCTACTGCCACACTTTGCCTTGAGTGTGTGTGTTTTCTGTGTTGGTAGAAATTATATATTCTAATGACAGTTGATCATCCCTATCTGAAACTCTGAAATCTTTAATTCTTCAAAATTCAAAATGTTTTGAGTCCTGACATGATATTCGAAATATTTCAGAATCTGGAGCATTGTGGATTTCATTTTTTTGGAACAAGGATACTCAATCATGAATATTTATGTAAATATCAAAAATCCGAAAAACTAAAATCTGAAATGTGTTTGTTCCCAAAACATTTTAGATAGGGGATACTTGACTTGTATTTTTATATTAATTGAAACCACACAGATTTTTAAATTTTCAACTTTTAAAATTTAAAAGAGTACATGTATATGTCTCATTTGTAGCTTTCCTGCCTTTCCTCCTTCCCACTCTGGTGCCTCTCTTGTGGCCTCTGCTTCAGTGGTCTTATTCTCTCCTTCACTGTCCTCTGTAAGACACAACACAGCCTCCAAAGTGTCCTTCCCTTCTGTGTCCCAGTCTGAGTGCCACTCCATCTCATTCATGTTTTACTTCTATGTCCTTCCCAAGTCCTTCTGTCTAGTGACTGATAGGCTAAGTACTCTGTGACTCAAGCAGGTGAAACTGCCGATTTCCTAATCCCAGCACATGGTTGAACAATTTATCTCTGAAAATAATTCCCAGTACAGTAAGGCATAACTGCCCATGCCCCCCCGCCCCCATAAGACCTAGCTGGAAAATAATCAGCCTTGAAAACTAGAAATCAAAAATGCTAGCCCCAACCTGCCTATCTTTACTTTACCTGCCTTGTAGAGTTAGCCACAGAGCAAGAAAATAGTGATGGCTGCTAAGGCAAAGATAGGCTGATTAGGGCTGGCATTTTTGATCTCTAGTTTTCAAGGCTGATTATTTTCCAGCTAAGTTTGTTTCTGGAGAAAGAAGGGAGGCTTAGCCTTTGAAGGAATAGAGGAATAGGTTATTTTCAGTGTGAACACTATGAGGACTGTGCGTATTGGACATTATGAGAACAACTCCTCCTTGCCCTTCTCATAGCCCCAGGTAATAAAATGAGAGTGTTAGTTTTTCAGCTTCTGATGTGCAGAGCCCCTGAATGGGGCGTTCAGGAAAGGTATCAGTCACTACTTTATGAGAAGATAGACTAGTGGTAGAAATATCTTCTAATGCAAAGAGCTCAGTTATAAACTCACTCCTCATTTGGTAAGTGTATATATTAAAAATCAGGAAAAAAATAAAATGAAGTTCATACATTTGAAGTCTGTTCTGTCCCTCTGAGGAGCTGGGGACAAAGCCTCTAACTACTTCACTGCATCGTATCTGTATAACTGCCTCCACATGGGGAGGAGGGGCAGGAGTGTGCTAGTGAGGTCACAGGACTGGTTCACCCCAGGGGACTGTCTCTTTTTAGGTTCTGCAGTTTACTGGATTCTGAGTCTCAAGAGAAGCAATTAGGAACCAGGTTTGGGTGTTGCCTGCTGTATTAGTTTTCCTATTGCAGGACACAGTATCCAGCATTACAGCTTATAGAAAGAAAGGTTTAATTTAGCTCACAGTTTGGGGGATTCAGTTCATAGTCAGCTGGCTCCAAGACAGAAACATCCTGCTGGAAGAATGTGGCAGAACAAAATGACTTAGTTCATGTGATCTGGAGAGCAGAGCAGAAAATTGCAAGAGAAAGCAGTGAGGGATCCTACCTATATTAAGTATCTAAGATCACACCTCCATGACCCAACCAGACCCACCCAGCAGTATGCTCTACTGATCTGCTAAGTGTTCCTTGATCCACTTAAATTGACATTTTCAGAATTAATGGTCACACCTGCAATCTGTGGGGAAGTCTGGCTCTTTTGCATTATCATTGCTTTTATTTTTTCTACATTCATGTATTTTCATCTTACATACAATTTAAATTTAGGAGTAGATTAATGAGTGACTTACTTCCTTTTAAAAAATCTACAGGAACACCTGATTATATTTTTAAAAATTTTATTTTATTAGTACATGTGTGTAGGACATAATGTTTACATTCCTTTTGGGAAGTTGGTATATATATATAACACATCTTACTCCTTTTTTCATGCCTTTCCCTTTCTTCCGTTCCCTGTCCACTCATCTTTTGACTGTCTTTTTTTCTAGTACATGTTTGTAATGCATAATGTTTACATTCCTTGTTTGGAGATAGTACTTGTTCATAACACATCTTACTCCTTTTATCATCCCCTTTCCTTCTTCTTCCTCTGCAACTGTCTCTTGACCCATTTCTTCTTTGAGAAAGATCTATCTCCCTACTCTGAAAAGATTATTTTAAAATAATATATTTTTCAAATTTTTCATATATGTCTTGGTTACTTTTCTCTCACTGGGACAAAATACCTGACACCTAAAATGAATGAAGGAAAGGTTTATTTGGCTCATTGTTTGTGGAGGTTTCAGTCCATAACCAGCTGGCTTCATGGCAGGGTGGCATGGCACTGGGGCAACACTTCAAGGCAACAGCCAGCAAAAGCAGCCAGAGCAAAAGAGGGGAGAACAAGAAGCCTCTTTTCCTCCCTTATATTGTATGCAGGCTAAATTGCTCCCCCCAACCCCCAGGGCAGATGTAGCACTCACAAAATCTGTGTGCCCTCCTCTTGCACAGAATGAGGATATTTACCAAGTGAGGATCCTGGTTCCTTACTGAGTCTCTTAGCTAAACTTCTAAACTTCTCAAGTTGACACAGTGTATTAACCATAATAATATACTTTTCAAATTTTTCATTCTTGAGGTAGGTGGTTACTTCTCACATTTATATCAACTTTGTTATAAAAATATTTTTTAATCTTCATTTTATGGGCAGGAGAGAAAAATTATATCAAAAGGATACAGAAGTAACTACCCTCCTCCCCATCGATGAGTGAGCTTTAGGCTACCTGTAACAGTACAGTTAAAAGAGATTCCCCGTTTAATCTTTTATTTTTTTATAAAAGGCAAAACCCTGATTTGAGCATTATATATTTATGTATCAAAACTGCACATGAGACCCTGTAAATACTTACTACTCATGTATTAGTTAAAAAAAAGAATCTGCTTCAAAGTTACATTTAAAAAGTATACACAGATGTGCATGCACACACACACACACACACACACACACACACACACTTTATATGTGGTATGAAATCCACAAGGTAATAATAAATAGCCTGCTGTAAATTGTGTTTTTCCTCCTGTCTCTTTGTACCCCATTCACCTCCCTTTCAGAACAAGATACCAGTTGGTAATTTCTTCATTTGCTTTTCTAAAATTCTAATTCTCTTTTGGTAAATTGTGATTTTTGTGTCCCCACTACCCCCATCCCCAGCCTGACTCAGTAATTATCTCAAAGAGACCAGTCTTTTCCATCTAGCATTCTGTGCACACATTCTAGTCATGTGGTTACAGAGTTGACATTGCAGCCTCAGCAAAGGTTATCTCTTTAAAATTCTCTGAAATTCCCCTTTGACACCTCCATTTTGGCAGCTGAGTTTATATGGAAAGTGATAAGTGGAAAGTTGAAAGTGGCTCTTTTTGTGCTTAATAAAAATAGAAATCTTTGACCATGGGGGCAAATAGGCAAGAAGCTCCTCTGTAGACTCCCTTGGTTCCACATCTTCAGTATTTTGTATTTTAGGCTCTGGTAAATGCTGACCTTACTATGTGTCTGTGGACCAACAGGATAGATTTTTAAAACATGAATATAGTGTAGCCTGATACTTACCTTTAAGTCTTAGTAGAATCTCCTGCTGTTCCAACATGTATGTGAAATCAGTTATACTGATTTGGCTTTTGATTTTGTAATCTTTGTGCATTTTAAATAAATTGGTTATATTCACTTATTCAAAATTACCTGTTGTAGTTTGAGTAACAATATAAGAAGAAAGTTGTGAAATCCAAATTGCTTTCCAGTGAGATGTATTCATTGCTAAGTAAATGACCTCCCAAGTGTGCTTTCTTGGGCCAGCATTTTTTTGGATGGAGACCACTAAATCCCTACGAGAAGGCAGCATAGGCCTTTTATTTTCAAATTGCTTTTTCTAGGAAAAATGGTGCTTCTGTGAGCTGAACTGACCCATTTATTACAATAGATTGTCTGTGGAACCTCTCGTTTCTTTCCATACCAACTATGACTGCCACTGGAAGAGAGTTTTATAAATCACGTTGATGTATTCCCACAGTTGTGATTCCCTCATTTAAAACTGACTGCATATGTTTGGTATGGACAATAGTTATTTCTTAGTTTTGTTTTTAAATATAAATATTAGTAACTTTGAGACCAGAGCTTCCACAATAGAAATGAGCATGGCACCTTTTACTGTAAATATCTTTTTCCTGCTTATATTATTACATAAATAAGACATGCAAGTTCATAAGAAGGTGAATTGCCTCCCCACCATGATTTATGAAAGATTTTAGGTCACTTTTCTTGATGGTGGTTCTATTTCTTGTGAATTAACAATTTGTGTTCTTTAGTGTCTTCCTTTCTTTTGCTATACCAAATTTATTGTATTTATTGGAACTGATAAAAATTTTAGAATTAAATTATCATCTGTGTATTACACTTTTCTCTCTCATGCTACAGTTTTTTTCCTTTTATGTTTGTATTTTATCAAAATACACACTGTAGACTTTATAGATCCATGGTATCAAATCCCATTGATGGATCCTTGGGAAGAAAGTATTTTAAAGTACATAATTAGGGTGCTTGAGTATAAAACTACAATTATCCACTTGTGTGTTAATTTTGTGTACAAGTAAAACTTAAGTTCAGTGCTGGTTGTAAATGAGAGAAAGCATTTTACTTCCAGTGAATGCCTGCACTTTATGAATACTTAAGTGAAATCTGCTCTAATTGACTGACCTGGAAAGGAAGGCAAGAGATCTAATTAGGTGGTAGAAGTGAATATAAAATGTTACTACAGATTTCTTTTGATCCATACTAGAAAAGTAATCCTGCTCTGTGAACCAACCAAGCTTTCTGTGCCTTTGGAATCACTCATGCTGTTTTACCTGCTATTTTACAGACAAATTATATAAGCCAGTGAAAATAATGAAGATTCATGGTGATAATCCATAGCAGTTGATTAGAAATCTTTGATCTGGTAAAGGCTTTGGGATGATGTAATAGACACTTCTTGGTTGACCATGCGTTTGTTTTCCTTCTTATTTTAATGTTAGTACATGTATGCAGTATAATGTTTATATTCCTTGTGGGGAATTAGTACATGCACATAATAAATCTTAATTTTTTCCCCATCCCCTTTTCCTTCCTCCCTCCCCCTGCTCATACATTTGTTTATAAAATTCTATGCATGATGGTTAGTGTATACTATTTGAAGCTTGAAGGAGTTAATTTTATGAAAATTAAACCTTTACAAAATAGTTAATAGTGTTACAGAATTTATAATCCTAAAGAGGTAGCATGGAGTGGAAATATAAATTAATTTGAGAAGGGTATAAATAAATTCATGGATAACACATTCATAATGGCTATTAAGAGGAAATAAAGGCTCTTCAGGACATATCCCTGACTTCTGGAAATTGAGGTCATGAGAGGCACTGCCATTTAGTTCCCAAGTTATAAAGAATACTCACTCTGAAGAATATTGGTCTGACCTACTATTTGCTTAAGCTGTGATTTGCTAAATATAGAACAGTTCAGCTTAGAATAAGTAGTGAAATTTTATAGGCAGTGTAATAATTGTAAAGAAATCCAAGCAAGATCATATGTATATTATTTCACCAGAGTATGTCTTTAAATTTAAATGTTATATTGTGGATATCCTGATAAGGAAGTTGAATAAATAAATTTGTCATTTACAAAGGTTTATTACTGATTACATGAGAACATTTCAGTGTTTTCATAAATTTTTAAAAAAGGAAATTTACTTTGTGATTGAAAAATTTTAAACTTTATAAATTAAAGGAGAGGGTTAAATTGTCCCAGATATATTGGTTATTTTTCATTGTGGCCTTAAAGTTACCTTCTAGGAACTGATCACAGAAGTGGAAGTAGGCTCCATGGCTATGTGAAATACATGTAACTAGCCTGCTTGTGTGGTCACCCATCTAAGCTGGGCAATGCTTGGTGTTCTTGGGGTTATCTCTTTTCTGTTATTCAAGGGAAGCTGGGCAGAGTTGAAAGGAACTTAGCTTTAGTGTATAGTGCATATAATGAGCCCTCAATGTACTTTTGTTGACTCGTTTTTCCAGTATGTAGAACTACTCTCAGAAAATTATGTTATTTTTTTTTTTCCTTAGAGACATCTAAGGATGAGGTTTATTTTTTGAAATAACAAAGTAGTTATGGAGGAGCATCCAAATTGTTTTGAAATCTCAATTGGAAACTTATCTTAAATGACCATAGAATGGAGCAGTTGTTAAGAATTTGACCTTGTAAACCTTATTTATTATCTTCTAGCACATTATTTTTCACTGAACTTGTTGACATAAAATTTACTTATACAGTTGGTTTCAGTCACTTATCATTACTTTAGCATATGAATTCCTTACCATGGAGAATTTTCAGAATCTTGTGTATGAAAAACAGTGTTTGATCTTTGTGTAAGATCAGAAGCCAGCAGAATTTACCGTATTTTAGTGGAGCTGTTGTGCATTTAAGATTTTTCTTATGCTTTTGGTCTCCCAATTTTGTGGAGTTTACCTGGAAGGGCTTAAATCTGTGATGAAAACCAAAAATCACAGAGCTTTCTACTGTTAAAAATAAATAGTTACAATATATTTTTTGATAATCCTTAGAGGACAGCAGCAATAAATAACCTAACATGAATTATTTTGTTCTAGGTTCATGAAAAATCCTAGGTTAGTTTAAAGTATGATAGCAATTGGTATATATTCTCCTGGGCTATTAATTCTTTATATACATATCACAGATTTTCATATTCAAAATAGCATTATGCTACATGTATTTTTTGAGGGGGAGCTACTACCGCTAAGCCTTACCTCAATAATCCATGGACAGGGGGCTGGGGATTTAGCTGAGTGGCATAAACGCCTGCCTGGCAAGTGCTAGGTCATGAGTTTGACCCCCAGCACCAAAAAAGAAAAAAAAAAATCCATGGACAGAACTTATGCTTATTAAATATATTGTTTGCAATGACAGTAATTTTAAATGGTTCTGTATTGTATTGACTCCCTATTCTCTCTTTTATTAATCCTCTGTTAACGGCCGTTTAGATATTTAGGCTGTTGCCATATTTTTTAGTGGAGCTATATTGATGTCTTTGCTACACAAATGTTTCCTTATTTATTTCATATTTTTTCTTAAGGTACATTCTTAGAAGTAGAATTCTGAGTCAAAGGGATATTGTTCATATGTGTGTGTGTGTGTGTGTGTGTGTGTGAATTTGTATACTCACTATTATTATTTCAGTATGCCCATTTGCTTTTTAATGTTTTGGCTTATGTAAAATTAAAAATCAGTATTAAGCATCCAGGAACATTCATTATTTTCAAATAGAAAATTTATATCTAGACATAAATAAGGCAGGAATGATATAAACTTAAATATGTTAACATTTTATGAAATTATGAAGAAATGTGAGGTCAATAGTTTAGTTAGTTCTATTGTGTTAAGTGAATTTACATTTTCAGCTAATATCTTTAAGGTGTAATTTACCTACAATTAAATACTGAGATCTCAAGCATACAATTTGATGAATTTTGCCAAATATGTGCATACATAAATGTGTCATTCTAATTAAGATCTAGAATGTTTCCATTACTCCCTTAAAGTTTTCTCCTGCTTCTTTCCAGTCAATTCCCATATCCCATGAACATTATTTGGATTTCTATGACAAAAAATTAATTTTGTCTGATTTTTGAACTTCAGAGAAACAGATAATATGATGTGTTGAGTATATATACATGTATCTTTTGTTTGTTTGTTTGTTTTTAAAAGACAGGCTCTCTATGTAATTCAAGCTGTCTTGAACTCACTACATAGCCCAGACTGGCCTCAAACTCACATCAATCCTTCTGCCTCAGAATCCTGAGTGCTGCAATTACAGGCTCATATAGTTATTTTTAAAAATATAATTCTGATGGGAAGTGTGAATGACATCCTGCTTAGAACAAATGAATCTGAAGCTAGTGTAAAAGTTATATGGAATAAGAACAATAGGTCTTCCAAAGGAAGAAAATTGAATCCTTTTCCTTTTATTATATCCAGAACTAATTATCGATCACAGGCCTAAATGTAAGAGCTTTAAAAAGGCTAATAAAAGCCATTAGCTGCTGGTCATGGTGGTGCAAACCTGTAATTCCAGTACTTGAGAGACTGAGGAAAGAGAATTGTGAGTTCCAGTCCATCCTGGGCTGCATACTTTGTAAGCTCAAGGCCAGCTTCAGCTATAAAGTAAGACAAAGAAAGAAAATGAGAGACTATGAAAACAAAGAAAGAGACTACTAAAACAAAGAAAGAAAATGAGAGATTATGAAAGTCTTAGAAAAAGACATAGGCAAAAACTTGCAAGGTACTGGATATGATAATGATTTCTTGGATATCATACCAAGTGCATAAACAACAAAAGAAAACATGATAAATTGAACTACATCAAAGCCAAAATCTTCTGTGCATCAAAGAACATTCTTAAAAGAACAAAAAGGGGACCCACAGAATGAATAAAATAATGTGAAGATCATATATCTGATAAGAAACTAAAGCACTTCTACAACTCAGCAACAGCAAAACCAAAGTTAAAAATGGTCAAAGGACCTGAATAGACATTTTTCTGTAGAAGATATACAGTTGGTCAGTAAGCACATAAAAAGATGCCCAACATCATTCATCATTAGGAAAATGCAAATGCAAATCACAGTGAAATCATATCCCTTTACACCCATTAGAGTGGCTACCTTGGTGGGATGAGGGGAAAATCAGAAAATAACAAATGTCATCAAGGATATGGAGAAATTGGAACCTGTGTGCATTGTTTGTAGGAATGTAAAATGGTACTGTTTCTGTGTAAAATAGTGTGGTAGTCTCTCAGAAATTTAAACATAGGATCAATATCTGATCCAGCAATTCCACTTTTCAGTATATACCCAAAGAAGTGAAAGCGAAGTCTTGGACAGGTACTTGTAAACTCTTGTTCAAAATAGCATTATTCACAGTCATGTTTTAAAAGTTAGAAACAAGTGTCTGTCACTGAATGAATGGATACGTAAAATTTATGGCATATATATGCAGTGGCCTAAGATAAATAAAAATGTGATACACAGTAAAACATGGATGAAATTTGAAGACATTATATGTTATGGCTTATATCTACATATCCCCCAAAGCCTCATGCATCCCTAGGTGGGTCGTTAGGGAGGTGGCTAGATCATGGGTGAGTGGTACTGGATAATGATATGTGATAACTGAATTAGTCACTAGTGTACTGAGTGGTTTAAGATAGTTCTGTTTATGGTTGATGGGAACGCCCACCATCAGCGTGAGCGGCACCAAGCAAAGGGCTTTTGCAGCCTGAAAAGAATAAAAAAGGGAAACAAAGGCTCACTGCTGCTTCCTGCCTGCCTTGCTATGAGTTCTTTCTTAGCCATGTCTTTCTGCCTTGGAGCCGAACTTCTAGACTGAAACTTCTACAAACTGTGAGCCAAAACAAACTTTTCCTGCTTTAACTTGGGGGTGTTGGGTATCGTCCCAGCAACAAGAATGTAAAACACTATGCTAAATTAAATAAGCTAGTCACAAAAATGACAAATATTGTGTGATTCTACTTAGAAGAGATAGCACAAATAACCAAAATATCAGAGACGGAAAAGTAGGATAGTGGCACCCAGAGGGGCTAGAGCCTGGAAAAAGAGTTTGGACTTGCTGTCTAGTGAGTTCAGTTTTAGTTTGAGATGAAGACTTTCTGGATGTGAATGATAGTGGTGATTGTTCTGAAAGAATGTGAATGTCCTTAATGCCACTGTACTTTACACTTATATAATGTACTGAGATGGTACATTTTATGTGTATTTTAGCACAGTCCAAAAGACACCAGTGGATCTTTCAGCTGGAATGGTGAAGATAAAGGTGTTTATTTCATTACGTGTTACAAAAATAGCTTGTTCAAATTTGGAAGTGGTGCAGGCAGTGCACGTCTATAATACTAGCTGCTTGGAAGACTCAGGTAGGAGGATTGCCAAGTTCAAGGCCAACTCAGTGAGACCCTGTCTCAAAATAAAACAAAAACAAAAGATTGGTAGTTTAGTTCAGTGGTAAGAGTGTTTACATAGTATGTTCAAGGCCCTGAGTTTAATCTCTGGTACCCAGGGTAAAAAATTCTGAAGTGGGAAGTTTTCATCCCATTAAGTATATCAGTGATTCTTTTAGGACAATGCCAAACATTTCTTTTTCTTCATAAATTGTTTTCCTGGAAAAAGAGGGATAAATTAAATTGATAATGTAAGTAGTTTCAGGTATGCATAATCAATGAGTTCATGACGAAATGAACTGTGTCCCGTCCAACACTTTAAGAAATCTCATAGCTAAAAGTGTGGTATCTGTTCCAGATGATTTTTATGGGCTGTTAATGGTGATAGAAGTTCAGCTGGATGCTTGTTTAACTAAAGACAGCCTTCACATTTACATTGTTAGGGTGTGTGATTGATACAGTTCTCTGAAAAGTGCAGTAAACAGGTAAGTTGAGCTTTTCGTGGAAGCAGTGCATTCTGCATACAGGGATGACCTAAACTGAGAAGGCCTGTCCTGTGGGGTTTGGACACTATGGAGTTCGGAATGTGTGAAAGTTCAGGTTTGAAAGTGGACAGCTTTCCTGACCTTTAAAGTGTCTCTCAGATCCTTCAATGTGGAAATATTGTGTCCTTTTTTTTTATTATTATTAATAGTATGCCTTTTTCTCTAACTTTAACTTTAGAACTAATTTTGTGAGATACAAGGGGTGATCAAAGTGTATAGTGAATGTCTAAATTCAAAAAATGTATTAAAAAGATTGCTGTTATTCTCCTTCAAAATCTTTCCTTGGCTTTAAACATCCCATCATTCTTGTCCTATCTGAAGTAGTTGTGAAAATCCTCTTTCATGTTTTTTTGTGACCAAAAATACTGAGCGCTGTCACAGAAAGCCATCCAATGGAAAGGAATACTTGTAAAAAACATGATGTGTCTTCATCTGCCTTATTCATTCGATCTGGCACTGTGCAAATTTTGACTCTTTCCTGAAGTCAAAATGACCATGAAAGGTAAATGTTTTAAATCACTGCAGAACATTGAAATAGCCATGACAGCATAAGTAAAGGCACAAAACTAAACTTCCAGCACTGCTTCAGAAAGTGGCAAGAATGAAAGGACAAGTATTTTCCAAGTGAGGGAGAGTATTCTGAGGGTAATTATGGCAATATGTCTTTCACTATAATAAATTTTTAAAATTTAAACATTAGCTGCATTTTTCAATTCCATACTTCCTGTCTTATAGGATTAGTGTCCTTTATAGGAGCCAAAGGGAAATGTTGACCCAATTTTTTTTGTTTTGTTTTGTTTTTTGTTAGAGACTTAGCAGTACAGGACTTCTCTGTGTAGACTACAAGGGAGTCCTTCTTCTGGTCCTGTCCTGGGCTCATCCATTTCAGAGAGGGATCGGTTCTCTGAAGTTGAGTGCTGACCAGGCCTATGCATAGTGTCAGGGGTTCTCTGCAAAGTATCTTTGTGAATTTCAGCTCACCTGTACCTCTTCTTTTTCTGTGTGTGCATTTTGGGCAGGGAGGGTTACAAAGTAGAAGCAAGGTATAATTAAAATGTAAATTAGGAATGTAAAATTAGGAAAGAATTTAAGCATGAAGGAAAGATCAAGAATAAGCATAATACTTTATGTAATCACAGAAAGATTATAGACATTAATAGTTTGCCATGTCCTCAGAGCATGCTAGGTAAGTGCTCTGCCACTGAGCTGTACCCCTAGTTCCATCTCTCTCTCTCTCTCTTTTTTTAAAAAGGAACAAAATGGAAGGCTGAAGTCCCACCCCATTTTCCCCCTCCTTCTTTCCAGAGTGAGTCATACATTTCTTTTTTGATGCATGTTTTTGTACCTTTACTGTATGTATGTTCATAAATACATACCACTATTTTGTGTATTAAAATGTATGAAAATGTTTTGTTGGTTTCTTTTCAACTCAGTATTGTATTTGTCTTAGATTTGAGTTATTTTGATATATGGTTTTATGTCTTCCTTTTACTACTGTGTGGAACTTAACTGTATGATTATGGTAAAGTTAATTTTTGCTATTTACTTTCTGTGCTAAAGTTAGGTTGTGTTCTCTTCCTGATGATTATAAACATGACTACATTGAATATGCTTCCTAATACAAATGTCTCTCTTGAGTACAGTATATATTAAAAAGATGCATTCCAGGGTCAGGAGCTCAGTGTACCTTTAAACTTAGTGGAAAACTACTAAAATTTTTTATGAAGACAAAGAGGGTGAAAGGAAACTTGAATAATTTCTTTAATTTTGAAATGTGAGCAAAATGTTTAGGGTATGGTGAAATGAAAAATAGAGCCCAGAATTCTGCACACTTAACTTGAAATGTAAAAGTTAAAACTTGTGTCCCTTATTGAGATAGTTTCCTGAAGTAAATATGTGAAAGAAGTGAGTCATTTTTAGTTCTGTTTTCCCTCTCCAGTAATATTTGGAAGAATTCACTTTTGTTTTTAAATTGGAATAATTTTTTGTTATTATATGTGCATGTGCAACACTAAAGATTTATTTAGAACACATGAGACAAATTTCTGGTTTTAAATAACAGAAAAGTTCTGATCTTGGAGATTTCTGTATCGCTTTGTGATACTCTTTTTACTTAATGCTAAAAGCACACTGCATTTTCTGGGCAATAATGACTTAGTTGGGTTAGAAATTAATGACAAGGAAACTGTGATAGTTAACACCCTTGCTATTGTTAGTGTATTCTAATGTTGGATGAAAGTGGACACATATATCAGATTTGGATATTACAAGTGATTTCCATTTTATGACATGTTGCTGGATTAAATTTTTATAGAATGATGGCTGCTTTAGTAAAACATTGAGCAGCTATGCTCCCTTTCCCTTTCTTTCATTTATTTTCCTTCCTTGTCCCTGCCCCTTCCCTCTCTTCCCCTTCCTCTCCTTTCCCCTCCTTTTCCCTCCCTTTCTTCCCTTCGTGTCTTGGGATTCAACTCAGGGCCTTTGCACAAAGCTAAATTGCCAGCTCTTT
>RJWT010022827.1:0-17036 GCA_004365215.1 Cuniculus paca | reverse complement strand
ACCAAAGGATGTAAGTTGCTTCGATGAGTTACTCCTTAGTGGCTTTCTTGTGCCATTGTGCGTCAGAATCCACAAGAGGCAATGAAGGATGCTCGGTTTCTGGCCCACAGTGACTATTCAGAGTGTCTGCACATAGCCCAGGAGGCGGCTCTCTACCCCTGCAGCAGCCCATCATACTGCTGGTCAGTTGCTTCTCTTGGACTTGTTCCCTCTTGTGGAGCTTCCCTAGCCAACATTGGTCTGGCAGTTTATCCTTGGCCCTCACACCATCAAGGGCCACGGCAGAGCATTTTATAGCTGAGCTAACAAAGGCCGAGAGAGGGTCACTACCTCACCCAAAGTCGTCACATAGAATTGGCATCTCAACTCATGTCTGCCAGCTGGCACCTCAGCTTCTCCTCCTTGCTCACCAAGAAAGCACTTGCTCCCTAGATAAAAGTCAGTTCGCTGCTGGGGTGGGGCCGTGGGGACCTGTTGTGCCTCCTGCTCCCTTACCGTGTGCTTAGATGTCCGGGAGTAAGAGGTGGGTGAAAGCCATGTTTAATGGTTTCCCGCTGTGGCTCTAGCTTTAGAGCCAGATACAGGTGAGGGCATGAAACCGCCCTTGTCCCACTCATCAAAGCTGACTTTCACCATTTCCTTCTCCTTCCCTCTTTTAATAAAAGTGGGAATGTCTGAAGTGTCCCAAGAGCTAGGCAGGCACTTGGCTTGGGCCGGTGGTTGTGGTGCACAGGGCAAAGGGAAGGATGATGGGGACTCCTGCTGGCTTGTCTTTTTCTAAGCCTTTGTGAGAGTCAGTGGCCAAGCCTAGGGCACGGTACACCTGTTCTCCCAGGCTTGTAGGTGGTGCTGAGGTGTGATTTGGGGACTTGGGCCAGCTGTTTTATTTCTTGAGCGTCTCTATGGGTCCCATTGTACCATGTACCATAAAAGGGACCACAGTGCCCAAATGGCGCTTCATCCTGGTCCCATGGAGTGCAGACTGCACGGGAGCTCCTTGATGAGAGGAATTCTGCTCTGCTGAGACGGACTTAAGTCTGGACATGACTCACCCATTTCCGGTATGATCTGAAACGGGCCACCTGACCTCTGAACCTGTGTCATGTTTGTGGTGCCTGTCTGTCACCTGGGGTTCTGAGGTGTGCATGGAATCGTGTATGTCACATGATACTTCGGTCAAATCAACCTTTCTCACATAGCCACACATACCATGCTTTTGCGCTGTCTTTTGAGACCACAGAATCCTGATGACAGATCCGGCCACCCAAGGTCCACCCTGTCTTGTAGCAAGACGTGGCCCAAGATAGACATGAAATGATGTTTATGCCGACATTTCTCCCACTTAGAAAATCAATATTCTGTGGTCTGCCTAATTGCTTTGCTACTGCTAAATGAGTCATTATAGAGGGAAAATAGCAAATGCATTGTGAGATTAATGGGAGAAAATAGTTGGCAAATGACTTTTCTTTGCTTACAAAACTGAGAAGGTGTTACTATGAGAAATCTGGAGAGGCACAAGGGTTAGTCCCAGGCAGTAGGAGACAGGCAGCTATTGGGCTACAAGGCTCTAGCAGGTCTAAGAGAGCCCTATTAGGGCAGGGCACCAATTTTGCTGTTGTAGGGGCTGGAATCAGGAGTTCCCGAGTGGTCAAGTGAGGAGCCAGGGTTGCAGCAGGAGTGCTGGTGGCCTGGTTTCAAGGGGAGGGGCACTGTTTAGTTAGAGCCCTTCACTCATCAGGCACCGTGGTAGATTGGGGGATGTCACGGTGAGCAAAACCAGCCCCAGCTCCTCCCTTAGTAGAGGAGAAAAGAAATCGTCCCACAGGTGAATGTGTAATTGCAATTGAAGCGCAAGTCCTGATGGCAGTGAAAGTCCAGATGCAGAGGGCTTAGTCCGGTGGGGGCGGTGGGGGCAGCTTCCTCCTGGGAGGAAACAGTGAGCTGAGCACTTAGGGAAGAACCTTCTAGGCAGGTGCAAGAGCCTGTGCAGACCCCTTGGGTCTGGCAGTCAGGAGCTGAAAGAGTACCTGTGTGAGCTTAAGCCCAGGCAGTCCGAGGAAATGGAGACTGCTTGTTTTACAGGTGAAGAAAACGAACTGAAGATGTTTAAGGACTTGTCCAAGGTCAAATAACCTCTAAATGGCAGAGTCTCGATTTGATCTGCTGCCCTCTCCAGTTGGTGTCAAGCACTTCACTTCCATAGGCAGGCAGCTGGCTGCAGGGTGTCTGCCTGAGGATCTTCTGAGTGAGCGGACTATGTAGCATTTCAGAAAACAGGTACATCTGCCGCCCAAAACTGCCAAAGTCAGGCCTCTTTGTCTTGTTGGGTCTTTGCCTCCCCTTAATGGCAGCATAACTTGGGTAGTATTATGATTATCAAAATGTCAAGTCAGGCCAGGCGTGGTGGCGCATACCTATAATCCCAGCACTCAGGAGGCAGATGCAGAAGGATTATTGCAAGTTCAAGACCAGACTGGGCTACAAAGTGAGTTTGAGGCCAGCTTGAACTGCATAGCGAGCCCCCAAAAAACAAAAACAAAAACAAAACAAAACAAAAATACCAAGTCAACTAATGACTCCTCTTTGTAAAGGTACTGTAGATAACATAGGTCTCTCCCCCTCAGCCCCACGAAGTGTGTTGATGTACATATTCCTTGTCATTCATCCCAGCTAGACTATCGTCACATGAGGCCTACCAGTTGCCTGCACGTGTGTAGTAGAGGCATGTTTAGATGAGAGTGGTTGAGGACCCATGGACCCTCCTGGGTTTCAGAAGTGGCAGCAGCAGATGGGGGAGACACCAGGCGTTTCCTGTAGGCACTGGGAAGGACACATTGAGGGCCTCACAGGTTGCCTCACTTTGGTTTCTAGATCTAGACAAGCCATGGGAACTTGGTGTAAAGATTCCAGAGCCCCACCTGGAGAGGGACAGATTCATAAGACTGTGGTTGGCCCTGGAAACTCTCTTCATGATAAGTCCCTAGGTGATCCTGAGATCTACTCAGGTATTGAAATTCCTACCTAGGAGCTCTGATTCCTCCCTCCCTGGGAAGTCCCATGCCTCTGAGGAATGGTGGCGCTGGGGAGATGGACGTGCTTTGATCTCTCTGGGCTGGTGGGTTATCAGGCTACTGAATAGCCATGTGACTGAATGTGCCAGTGCCTGCCTCTAGCTTGGGGAGTGCCCTTGGAACACTGGCAGGTGAGAGGCAGGTGGGCTTCTGGGCCCCAGAAGAGGCAGAAATTTGGCCTGAGATACTTCAGTATTGCTCCTGGCTGGCACTGAGTTTCAGCCCCAACTCAGATCTGATTGGCTGTTCTCTACCTTTGCCGAATACAAACCGCAGCCCTCCCTGGCTAGAAGCTAAGCGTTCATGTGGGACGGTTGAAGAGTGCAACCAGGGCTCTTTGTCCTGCTCAGGTGCCACTTTCAAAAGAATTTTGCTTGGTTCTTCAAATAAGCAGCAGGGCATTTCCTGTGGGATTATAGGCAAGTCTGGGACTGCCCCTGAGACTGAGAGGGGATCCAGCCCTACCCCTGTCTCCCCGGGAGACCCTAGTGGCAGCCCGGGGTGGTGCTTGGAAGGCAGCCATCTGATCTTGCTCCTGCCTCTTCCAAACCAGTCCTGTCTCAGAGGGAAAGCCAGGCTGGGCTCCTTATGGTGAGATTTTAGGTTTAGGTAGCAGTTCTGACTCTAGGGACCCAGTCCTCTGTCTCCTTATAGGCAGTTCTGACCCTCCGTGGTGACAGACGTGAGGCAACTTGAGCCCAGACAGATATGAAGCAAAAAGTGCCAAATACAGCCTTGTCCCCCACACTTTTCTACCTGGCCCATGGGAGAATTTGAGAATTTCCATCCCTCAATTTCCGCTCCAGCTGGGCACCCTGGGCACATGTGTGTGTGGGTACTCTTGTTCACAGGGAGACAGTGGGTTGTCTTTGGAACTTAGCTCCATGGTGCCCACCTGGGAAACGCGCTTCCCCACCTCTTGTTCCTGGGCTGCTGAGCAGAGATTCGGTGACAGTCGTCCCTGTAGTCTGTGACTCCTAATCAAGGTGGCCGCTTAACTATTCTTCACTAAATCTTTCTAACCTCTAAACATTAACAGTTGGTGGGAACTCAGATTCCCTTGCCTGCATGTGACTCACTGTGCAAGTATTTCCGTGCAGATGTTTTAGGCAGATTGTGCCATGTACACCTTGCAGCGTGTACTCTTACAGGTAGGCCTGGCGCCTCTGATGAGTGGGACAGCCCACTACATTGTCCCCTAGCCCTCTGAAAGCCCCTTGAGCCACAGTTCCCGGTGTGTCACAGTATACTTGTCTTGGTTACTTTTCTCTCGTTGCTGAGACAAACACCTGACACCCAAAATTAAGGAAGAAAAGGTTTATTTAGCTTACAGTTCTGGAGATTTCAGTCCATGATCAGCTGGTTCCAAGGCAGGGTGGCGCGGCACTGGGGCAACCCTTCAAGGCAGCAGCCAGAGCAAAAGAGGCAAAAA
The DNA here is from genome assembly GCA_004365215.1 of Cuniculus paca. Classification (NCBI taxonomy): domain Eukaryota; kingdom Metazoa; phylum Chordata; class Mammalia; order Rodentia; family Cuniculidae; genus Cuniculus; species Cuniculus paca. The sequence goes on along the minus strand of RJWT010022827.1, from coordinate 12,533 downwards.
CAAACCTCTTCTCCTCCCTTATATTGTACACAGGCCACCCGTCCCCCCAGGGTGGTGTAGCACTCAAAATCTCTCTGCCTTCCTTTGCAGGGATGAGGATATTTACAGAGTAAGAACTCTGGCTCCCTGCTGAGTCTCTCAGTTAACCTTTTCTAAACTTCTCAAGTTGACACAACGTATCAACCATAACCATACTCAAGGCAGGGACTACCACCTTTCTCCCTGGTGGGGCCTGGGTCTTCTGTTAAGTGTTGGGTCGCCAGGTTCAACAGAATTCCCTGCACTGAGCAGCGTCTGCTGAGCTTGCCTGAGTACTGGGGAAGGTGCAGACAGGCTGGCAGGTCCCCGGGTGGTCATTTTATTCAGCCAGTGTGAAGCCAATCATTGCACTCTTGGAAACATGTTTCTAAATGTGGGAGGAAGTGCTACATCCTGTTGGGTGCAGTTTTACACCAAGCGATTTCATGGGCCTCCTGTAGCAAACTCCTGGCACACAGACTCCTGATGAGGGGGTTCTGTGAGTCTGCCCACAGGTGGACTTTCTCTAGCCATGCACGTTTCTCATATTGTCTGGAGTTCACCTTCCTGTGTCTCAGCCTGGACTGTGTACTCATAGCAGTGTCCAGGTCCAGGACCCTGAAGCTCCAGGTCTCTCTAAGGGCAGCTGTTCTCCCCACCCTGTTATCCCAGTAGCTAGTTTGACCCTGTGGAGGAGTCCAGTCGGGCTCCTTTCCTTCTAGCATTCTCTCTGTGGCTCCAGACCCCCTCTTTTATTCCCTTTCCCTGTCCCTGGGCTTCCTGCTGCACCAGGCAGCCCCAGGGTCAGGTACCACACTGGGGTGGGCGTCCTACAAGATGAGACCACGTTCCTAGAATCCTGGCCCGGAAGCCTCAAGTCCCCAGGGGGTCCCTTTTTGTGCTGTGTTGGGACAAGGGGCTGTTTCCAGCATGTGTGGTGTGCCCCTGCCTCTGTCTTGAAGGCCTTGCGTGCTGCTGGCCCTGTGCGGCCCTTGGCATCGTGTGTTGAGGTTTTAGAAGGGTCAGGCTCTTGGTGGGAGGCCTTGAATGGCTGTGCTGGTGGCCCAGAGAGAGCGACCCATTGTAAATCACTTTGCCTGTAAAGGCAGACTCTCTGGATGCCCTGGCAACAGCGCTGCACCAGCCTGTATTGTGGCCGCTGACGGCGCAGCTCCTGACTGGCTGCCTCTCCGGCTTCCTTGCGAGGTGCTCCTCGCTGGCCTCCTTCAGGCAGATGGTGAGGGACGGTGGCACAGGCAGGGTCCTTGGACTGTCTGTACTCCTCCCCCCATGATCTCCCCTACACGCTGGGCTGGGCGTGGCACCTTTCAGGATCAGTCTGCAGAGACAGCAACGCTGACTGCAACTTAACAAGTCTCTCTGGAGTCCGCAGACTCTCGACCTTGCCTCGTCACCCCTCCCCTGAGTCCCCGTGCCCAGGCCTCTGTTTACTCACACAGACACTGTCAACCAGGGCCTGTGTCAAATTCAGCTCCATCACTTGCCAGCACTGTGACTTTGGGGCACTTACTTGACAGTAAAGTGGGGACAATAGCAATTCCTTCCTCACAGAGTGGTCGAGAGAAAGAGTGAGAATTACAGATTTACAGCCAAGTGTTGACAGTGCCCGGCACATAGCAGGCGTGGCCTTGCCTCGAGCTTCCCTGTGTCGTGCCGCTCTGTCTGGAACACCTTGCTCTACCTCCTTTGGTCCTACCCATCGTTGCAGGCCCAGCTTCTCCTGCTTGAAGCTTCCCCTGACCCGCTAACCAGTCTCAGGCTGACCTTGAGCTCTGCATTTTGCTATTTTCTGTGCTTCATTCATTGTTGGGTCAATTCTCCTCACCCCTTTCATAACAATGGGGGTTCCTGGGAGCACTAGTGGGGTCCTCTTGAACTGTACTTGCTCTTCCCCTCCCTGAGGTCTGACTCCTTCCCAACCCTCCAAAGGGGGCTCGGCCTAGCTTGGATATGCCTCCCCTCCTCCTTAGAACACAAGACCAAGCTCCTTCTTAGGGCCTGAGTGGGATGTCAGAGATCCCTTACAGATAGGGAAGCTGGGCCAGGAGTGAGGAGGGACATACGTGAGGACATACAGGTGATGGAAGCTTGACCTGCCTGCTTCTCTCTGCACACTCTGCTGTGAGTGAGTGGGCAGGAGTTGAGCCAGCTCTCAAGGAAAAGGGGGCTTCACAGAAGATAGGACCGTAGGTGAGGCTTCAAAAAGGATGAGTTCATCATGTGGCAAAGGGGAGAAAAGGGCATTTAGGCAGAGGGAACCCTGTGAATGAGTCCCTGGTACTCCGAGGGCTGGACTCTTTCTGTCTACTTGGAATTTGAGAGCTGGGGGAGGCAGGAAAGGGCGTGGCATGGGGAGGGAGCGAAGTAGCTCTGAAGGGCAGGGGCAGCAGATCAGGAGAGGCAGAGGATGCAAGCCTGGGAGAATTTGGGTGTGGCATGTGTGCGCATGTACCTGTGTTCGATGGGGCGAGGTGGCGTGAGGATGGGGTTCCCTCCATGCCAGGTGCTTTGTCCAGTCGTGCTCACAGTAACCTGGGAGATGAGCTTGTCTCACAGCTGGGAAGAGCACTTGCTGGGAGGTTTGGTGACTTGACCGAGGTCTCACAGGCTAGGAGGGGAAGAGTCAGAATGTGAACCATGGATAGCAAGCTCTCAAGTCTGCTGCTGGCCACACCCTAATTGGGACAGGTTGACATCTCCCTGGGGCTGGCTTGGTAGTCTGTTCTCCAGCCAGGTGTGGGAACCCTAAGAGAGTGTCCATAAAAGCCATGACATTGTTAGGTCCCTGGCACGTGTGTCCAGATGCACACAGCACATGGATGCCTTTAGTGAATCAACTTCTTCAGCAGGCCTGGCCACTGTTTACCTAGGCCTGTCGAGAAGTGGCCAGAGGACCAGGCAGCCAGGGATGAGGGTTCTTTTAAGAGTACACCCCTCCCCCCATCTTGGGGAGCCCAAGACCCTTTCTGGGCCCTATTTCCTTGCAGTTCTTATGGTATGACAGTTGTCTCTGTTCCCCTCTGGAGGACAGACATCCCGTGGACCTGGCCCAGACCCCCTCTCCTGCCTTCTGGCACCTAGCGCACAGCCTGGCACAGTGCAGGTGCCCAGTAAATGTTTGTATCACAGACTTACTGCATGCCATGCACCATGCCAGCCGCTGGAATAATTAACTCTGGCATGGCGCTTTATGATTCCCAAAGCTCCTCTGGGTCCCATTAGAAGGTTGATTCTCTCGGCTCAGGTTTTTATTTCCCTGTTTTCCAAACGAGGAAACTGAAGCTTTGAGAGAGGAGGCGAGTAGCCTGAGGTCACCACCTCAGCCAGCCAACCAGCCAGCGAGGGCACCTAGCCCACCCTTTGCGCCCTGCCCGCTGCCTGAGCTCTGGATACACTCTAGGGGCTGACAGTTGTTTCTTTTCAACCACTCTCTGAGATGGAGCTCCTAGGCAAGCAAGGAAGCCAGGCCAACTGAGAATTTGTATCCAGGGGAGCAGAGCTCCAGGAAGCAGGCATAGGAAGCGCCTCGCTGGTCCTCCAGTGGCTCCACCCAGCAGGAGCAGGGGCTTACTCTGCCACTGTGAGCACCTGGTTGTCAGGGACAATTGTCTGTGTTTGGGTAAGTTAGAGGCTAGAGAACAAAGCGAACCCTTCCTGCCAATTCATTCTGACCTTGGAAACTCTGTGGGGTTTCATTTGCTGGAAAGAAAGAGGGAAGAGTTGGTTACCAGCTTCAAAGAGGGGCAGGCCTCCCGCAGGCTGCATCGAAGAAACCTTGGCTTTGTGAGTTCTTGCTGCTGAATTTCTCCTTTTCAGTTTAACAGAAGTCCTAGGGAGCACTGTCTGGGCTGGCCAGGAATCTTGCCACCTCTTTTAAAAGGCATGGCGATGCCAGGATCACTGCCCTTACTTTGGCTAGGCTCTAAAGCGCCCAACTTTTGAAGCAAAGATGAAATGATGATTCGAGAGATCTGGCCCAAAGAGTTACTACCCTGTGTGTCCGTGTGCATGCAGGACCGCCCAGCTGTGGGAGGGGAACTGCAGGAGTGAAGGGGACCGTTCTGTCCCTGTGTGTGTGTGCAGGGGGTCTTGCGAGGAAGTGACGTAGCAAGTATGAAATCTTGCCTATGGTGAAGCATCGCTTATTTATGCTTTATCCCATAAACGTGCAGCAAGTCAGGTGCCTACTGTGTTCGAAGAGTTGTGTGTGACCCTGGGAGAGGCTTAATGTGTTGCAAGTTGTGCCCATCCCCACATGACGCAGGGACCCGTGGCGAGACACTTCATAGCTCTGTGGCAGTTGTGGCCATCTAGAGGGTGTACCTCTGGGGATGTGTAGCTACTGGGCCTTTGGTGGCAGGCCTTTGGGTTTAGGAGAGAAGCAGAACTATAGAGTTGTTTTTGTGACATTTGAGAATTTCACATCTTTAAGTGTTGGCAATTGATTCAAAACTTAAAAATGTCAAACGCTGTGTGAGCTAAACAAAACATGAATGTTGACCAAATACCGCCATACTTTTTAGTTAGAGTCCTTTATCCTAAAGATTGAATAAAGCCCAGATGGCCAGAGGCGAGAGGCAAGGCCTTCTTGGAAAGGGAGCCCCCTTGTTGGCGTGGGCGTGGTGCTGGAGATTTGAGGAATCAGGACAGTCAGTGGTCTGGAGCAAAGGGAGGCAGGGGGAGAACCCATGGGGCCTGCATGCAGTACGGACACATGCTTACGTGACTGAAGATTGGTCAGGTCTGAGTGCAGTGCTGCCCTGGAGGCGCAGATAAGCTGAGGGCTCGCAGGCCACCTCCCCTGAGTACTTCCATTGTGTCCATTGCCCCTAGTCAGGTGCTCCTATCCAGCATTGTCATATCAAGCAAGAGGCTTTGGACAGGCAAGCGCTTAATGAGGAGATGTGGTTAAGTGTTTAAGGGCCCCCACCCCACCACCCGCCCAGCAACTCCCTGTGATACATCTCCATGCTGATTTTCAGCATAGGTGTGACTGTAGAACTCCGGAACGGGACTGCGTGCTGCTGCGTGTCTGTGCCCCCTGCCATTGACATTTGCTCTTGAGCCAGGCAGGTAGCTCCTTCAAGTGCTGCTAGGGAGCCTTCCTGAGAATGACCAGCCCCCTACAACAGTCTGCTTCCTCCTCCCTTTCCTTGGCTGTCCCACAGGGGTCCTGCATTCTTCAGCCTGTTCAGACTGATGTGTCCAGAGCCTGTCTGCAGTCTTCCTGTTTAGGCCTGCCGGCGTAAGTTTTCCCTTATTTCCTCTCTTTACTCTGTCTGCCATTCCCTCCATAATCTGATCTTGAATTTCTTCCTAAATGACCTTCTGGCACCAGGTCCTTCAGATTGTCCTGGAAGTTTGTCTAAGACACTTGATTTGAGCCCCTGCTGTATACAAAGCCTTGAGGCCAGAGTCAGAGCAGTAACTGAAATTCAGGGTACCCACTGACTGGTGGAGCAGGTTGAGGAGGGGTTCCCCTCAGCTCCAGGATCTGCAAAGGAGGGTGAGGGCTACCCTCGGGGTAGCCTCGGTGACTGCCTTTTCCATGTGTCTGAGGCTAGGGCTCCTGGCTGGTCTCCCAGCCTTTCCTATCTCTACACTTACTCTGTCCTGAGTGTACAGAGTAGCTGGTGGCAGCTGGACTTGAGTGAGGCCCCGGAGGAATAAGGAAGCAAGAGCTCAGGGGTCACAGGAGGGACAGGAGCCGACACTTAGAGAATTCTTCATCACTGCCCTCTTGTTCACTTTTAAGTCTTCTTTTAACGATAATTGAAACCATAAGCAATCAGTGTAAAGCAGAAGGTGAACCAGCTTCCACACTGTGATGCCATCGTCAGACCTCCCACCCCGGCAGAAGCACTAGGGACTGTTGGTGGGGTCTTTCTCGGCAGACTTTTTCCTGGGACTCATAAAAAACTAAAAACAACAAAAAACATTGTCTATGTGCTTGGGCCACATCACCCAGCTTACTTTTCCTCCTGGACCTGTAGATGGGAAAGAGGGATGCATTTGCACCCTGAATGTTCCCCTCAGCTCCAGGGTCTGCAAAAGAGGGTGAGGGGTGCCCTGGGGGTGGCTGTCTCCATAGTTATGTCCATGGTAGGGAGGGAAGAGGTAGGGTTGAGCAAATGATCTTCCCTAGCAGTTTCACACAAATCTGAGGCATCGGGCTGCCCTAGCCTGCTGCAGAGTGGGGAGGCAGGCTGGCTGTCTTGGTTGCTAGTGCAGACAAGGCTCCCCAAGGGACCCTTGGGATTGAGTTATTTCTGTTTTGCTCACCTGTGCCCCAGCTCTTGGGACAGGGGCAGGAATCAGCTGCAGTTCTTGCCTGTACTGGAGGAGCTCCTAGCCTGGGTGTGGAGGAGGTGCTTGCTGCTCTGGTGAGACTTGTCTGTCTTTCGCGCTCAGTGGGGGGTCTCTGGTGTGCACAAGGGAGGCTGTGTCAGGATTTGGGGCCTAGCCCTATGGGAGTATTTGGGGACTGAGGGACAGGCAGGCCCAGGGAGGAGTCTGGACTGGGCTAGAGGAAGCCCCTGGAGGTAGAGGGTTGTAAGCTAAGGTTTACAGGTGTTCTCTCAAGCCTGCTTTCACCTGTTGGGCCCACAGCCCCTCCTTCTCTGCAGAAGAAAAACTACAGAGGAGGGAGCTCCGAAATCTCCAAGGGGCACACCCTGTGCTGTTGTTTCCATGGACCTGTGTGGATTAAAACCCAGCTGGTGGAGGAGGATCAGGCCCTGGGTGGGGGAGGGGTGCCTGGTGAAGGCAGGCTTAAGCTGGACAGCTTTGTCTGGGTGTAGCCCTGGCCCAGGGCACTGTGGCCCTTTCTGTCACTGGTAGGAGACCTTTGTCAGCTGTAAAATAGGTGAGGGGTCCTGCCCCCTGTCAGGGTTCTTCCGATTGGTTGACAGTCTCTTGCTTTGGGATTAGTAGAGCTAGGCCAGTGCCAGGGTGATGAGGATGTGGTGAAGAGACGTGGGAACGATAAGAAGGAATATTTAGAGGTTCGCATTGTTGAGGACACTGCTTCGTGCTTTATATCCTGCCGCCGCTGCCACCATCCTCTCCCCGCTGGACCTTGCAGCTGCCCCCAGGCTGATCTCCCTACTTCCACCCTTCTCCCCTTCCAGTCCATTCTCCACAGCGAGGGCAGTCTCTAAACAGAACTCCCGGGCACCTGTTCACCTCTCCTGACTGTTCAGGTACCCTCCGGTGAACCCACTGTGGGCGCTCCTGCATAGGCCCACCCTCCGGTCCCCACTGCCCACCAGTCCCTGTTGGCTGCTCCTCCATTGCTCCAGCATGGTCTCTGGCCTTCTTGTTTCCCTTCCTGGAACGTTTCGCCCAGATGTCTCTGGGACTCGCTTCCTTCCTGCATTCCTGTGTCAGTCCTAGCCACCCTCTCAGGCAGCCTCCTTCCCACATGGCCTGGAGCCTGGACTGAGCACTTTGGGTCACCTGGTCTTTTACACAATGTTTGTGTATTCTCCACACTAGACTTGGAGCCTCATGAGAGGAGGACTTTCATGTCCTGCTCTCTCACGTGTCTCCAGTACCTAGAATAGGGGCTGACTCATGTTGGTGAATGAACACATAGACATAATTCACTTAATCTTAACCCCATGAGGTTGGCATATTGCTTTATGCATTTTATAGATGAGGAAATTAATTTCAGAGGTAGATTGACTAGCCTAAGGTCAGAGCTGTAACAGGACAGAGTAGGCTTTGAGCCTGGTGTCTTAGCCTGTGGAGCTGCCATCTTTCATTAAGTGATCGGGCCTGCCTTCCTGGATGGGTCAGAGTGTGGACCCCCCCACCCCACCCAAGAGGTGGGTGGGGCTTCACCTTGCAAAGAGATAAAGGGTGGATAAGAAGGAAATGGGAAAAGAAACCATGGGATCTGAGAGGCCTAAGCAAGGGTCAAGACTGGGAGCCCCTGCAAAGTGCTCTCTTACAGCACCTGTGGGTGCCAGTGGCTCTGAGAGACCAGCTGTATGGCCTACCTTTGGGCTCCTTGTGCCGGCCCTCATTCCTGGCACACTTTGTTTCCTAGGGGAGCGCAGGCCTGGCCTGGCCTGGCTTCCCAGGGTGGAGGAACACATGGTGAGAGAGAGAGAGTCCAGCCTTGCTGTTTATGCTGTTGTCACGTCTTCTTAATCAGCCTATTTCTGGGAGCAATGACTTCATCTCCTGTGATTCTCGACACAGCCATTGTCCATGGAAAGATTGGGCCTGGCACAGTCCACATTCCCCCAGTGAGCGGGGTTGGGAGAGCCAGTTGGTGACCCTTTGCTGACTTAACTCAGAGGCTTGCAGTCATGTCTCCCTCCAAGAGACTCCACTCCCAAGGCCTGCAAGACCCTCTTAGATCTGAACTCACTGACCTGGAGCCCTGCAGCAAGTTCAGCCTACACATCCACTGTACATAGTCTGCACTGTGGGCAGTGGAGTTGTACCAGGCTCTGCCCTCTGAGGCTTCTGCTGCCTGGAAGGGACAGGTGGGCCCATAGATGCCACATAGTGGACAAACAGAAAAGGAAGAGTGGGCTCCTTTGGAGCTGTGGCTCCTGGGAGTTGGCGACTAGGCCATAGGATGAAGGTGAAGGCTCATAGGAGCTTTCTGGTGGAGAGGAGGGGACAGGCCAAGTGGTTGTGTGTCAGTGGCTGCAGGGGTGGTGCGTTGGGCCTAGGGGTGGCCTGGGTAGAGTGGAAGGTAGTAGGAAGGCAGAGTGTGGGCTTGACCCTCACAGTAGCTGCAGAGGATTTTGAGAGGAGGGTGGAGCTGGTCAGACCAAGGTTTCAGAAAGCAGCTTTTGGGCTGTGTGAAGGATGTTGGAGGAGGAAGAGGAAGAGGGAGCTGGCAGTGGAGGAACCCGTCCTGTGTTCCCTTTATCCTCAAGGGGAATGGCCTACCCTTTCCTCTCTTATACGGCACTCAGGGTCTCTCTGGTCGGGTACTGGGGCCAGCTGGGCTGAGCTGATTGCCAGGAGCTCCCATCCCCCACCCGGCATGCTGGTGGGCTCAGGACAGAGGAGGTTGGTATTAAGGGTCTCTTAATCATTTTACTGGGGTTGGGCAGCTCCAGCCATCCTGGGACCCTTAACCCCAGAAAGTAGAGCCCCCATTCCAGTTTTAACTTAGAACTTTGTCCCAGAGTTAGGGAGATAGGTTGGATGACTGCTGATAGGTCCCATGCGGGGCATTTGTGTCCTTCTCGTGGCCAGGAACCTCATTTCCCCCTCCCAGCCCATGTCAGGAGACTTACTGGGCCCCAGCTGGAGCAGAGCCACTGAGCGGATAGTTTAGCCTCCAGAGTTGCTCTGCCTGTGGTGAGCCCCAGCTCCACTGAGCCTTGAGCAGGTCACCTACCCTGTCTGAGTTTCAGTTTCCTCTATAAAATGGGTACAATACTGTACTCTTTGCCCTGGCTAGAGGGGTATGTAGCAGAGCACCTGTGCACAGAGGCACTTGCTGTGGTGGGGGTGGCAGAGGGGCTGGGGGCCAGGGTGCAGGTGAGTTATCTGTATTCTCTCTTAGGCTTCCAGAAGCTCAGGTGGCAGGGGGAGAGCATTTGGAGAAGCCAGATGCCTGGGTTCTGGTATCCACCACTTCACTAATCTGGCCAAGCCACTCATGTCTCCAATCCTCAGTTTAGAGAAGGTAGTGAGAGAAGGAACTAGGCCTCTGAGTTCACAGGGGCCAGGTATCTGCTTCTGGTAGCAGTTTTCATTTCCTTTTCCTTCAGAGCGGAGAGTCAGCTGCCCCAGCCTTTTGGGCAACTCCGACAGAGAAGTGCTTTGAACAAACCCTGGGGAGACCTAGGTTCCCTACCATTGCGCTCTCCTCCTGTCCCTGAGCTACCACCCTCACCCTTCACGGTACACCACTTTAGTCAGAAAACCAGTGAGTCCAGCCAACATTTCTCAAGCACCTTTTGTCTGTTTTACCCAGGGAATATAGGGATGGTGAAGGGACTGATCCACCGCAGGTGTGGGGTGGGGGGTGAGTGCTGAATTGTTTTTAAAGATCTAAATGCAAAAGCAGAGTTGGGGTGTGAAGCCCAGGCTTCCAGGTTCCTGCTCTTCTGCCTGCTTGTGAGACTTTGGGCAAATTGAAGGTCCCCCTAAGCCTCAGTTTCTTAACTCTGTGGCCACGTCAGTCTGATGTCTCCTGGTCCTCACGTACCACAGTCAGTTTTGGGCTCGCTTATTCTGTATGCTGATCAGAAGAGCAGACTCCGGACATAGATGATTAACCCAAGTTCAAATCAGTCCTACGACAGCTTTCTAGTTGTGCCACGTTGGCCAAGTTCCTTCCTGAAATCTCTTTGAGACTGGGTTTTCTCAGAGGTAGGGTGGGCATTGTGGTGTGCCTACCAGTGTTGGTCACATTGATGCTGCTGAGAGCTTCTTCTCAAATACAGGCCTGCTTCAATACTGAAAACACACCCCGGCCCTCCTCTCGGAGCTCCTTGTATCAGAAGGGAGCCAGCTGGTGGCCGTTCCTTGCCCCAGCTACTGGGAGAACAGGTTCCAGTGCAGTATCTGGCAGCCCTAGGCCGGCCAAGGCGCTCTAGAACCAGCTTCACAAACAATTTCAGGTCGGGTAATCTGGGACTCAAACATTTTTAAATCCCTTTGATTCAAATAATTATCAGTGTACAATTTTACCTTACTTTATGGAGAAAATGATTGTTAATGAAATTCATAGTATAAACAAAATTTGGGAAGGGTGGGCTGCCAGAGGAAAGCGGTTATTTAAACACACTTCAAAGAACACCCTTCTCGAGCATCTAAGCAGCGCTATTTGCCTGCGCAGTGATTGTGCTAATTATAGGTGGCCTCACCTGTTAACAAGTCCGCCTGGTTGTGCTGCTTTGTTGTAATCACCCACTCAGTCCTCTGGCACCCTTTTCACTAACGATAACAACAACAACAACAATAATAATGCCTATCAGCTTTTGACCCCTTGCTGTATGCCAGGCACCCTATCAGTCACTTGGCAATCATCATCTTATTTCATCTTCACAGCAGCTTTATGCCCCAGAAATTCCCATCTCCTGTGTGCAGAGGTTGAGACTGAGGTACAGAGAGGTTAGGTAACTTCTGGGGCTCACACAGCTGAGAGCCCAGAGGGAAATGCCGGCTCACGGGCTCTTTCTGCTCCATGCACTGTGTTTCTGTGTGCGCACTTGACATATGTTCTCACCTTTTATCTGCAAGCTTTCTTGCTCTCCTCTGGTCTTCTCAGAAACCTCTATTTTGTGGAACAGGAAGCAGAGAGGAAGGTGAGCCCAGGCCCCCAGCTTCTAGCAGTCGAGTTGGGGGCAGCAGCCCCTCCATGCCCTTCTCTGAGATCTTGAAAGAGGCTATGTTGAGAGGGAGGAGAGGTCACCTCTCCTACTCAAACAGGGCTAGGTCTAGCCTCTCAGCCCAAGAAAATATAAGGCAGTAAACAGGTGGGAGGATACTAGCCCGTCATAAATCCATTTACATACAGCGTCATTACATTGGAGGTTGCTCGTGGTGGCTGGTGACCAGATGTAGCTCACATATCCCTGAAACATTCATTGGGTTTGTTTTTGTTTTTTGTTTTTTTTTTTTGTTTTTTTTTTGGTACTGGGGATTGAACTCAACCTTGCACTTGCCAGGCAGGTGCTGTGTCATTGAGCTATATCCCTGACCCTGAAACATTCATTGTAAGCAAAGTCTAGATTTATGGATTCTGTTAAGGTTTGGCCTGTATTTTTGTCAGATGTCCAATTCACCCCTAACGTCTTCCTCCAAATGCTTTTCTTAACTCCTTTCAGTCTCCCTGAGAACAGCTGGGGCAAGGCGTTGTAGCGTCCCCATTCCACAGATAAGGAGCCAGGGGCCCAGAGAGGACCTAACCCTACGGAGCCACTCCACAAAGCTGCTGTTGAGGCCAAGACTTAAACTTCCATTCTTACCGTGCACTCCATGTGGCTCTCACTCTTCTTCACTGCTCTGACCATATCACACCCCCCTCTGGCCACCGAGGAAGGAAAGAAACCTTTTATGGGCCTAATGACTCAAAAATAACCACCAGTGAGCCCGGGGAACTGTTCCTATCTCCCCCTCTCCATTTCCACCCCTCCGGAGGCCAGAGGGGACATGGGAAACCTATTCATTTAAACTCAATTATTTTCTTGAAGACAGAACGGAACTGAATTGGGTCAACGGCTATATTTGCTGTGCTCAGCTGTTTCCCCTGCAACACTAGCACCCACCGGGTCTGTTGCTGGGCTCTGTGCCACCAGGCTTACCAATTATAGCTCCATATTGGTGACCATTCTTTCGCAAGCCTGGCTCAGGAAGAGGAGCCGGGAGTGAAACCCGTCACCCTCCTCTCATCACCCAACAGGCTGCAGGAACTGGCCTGTGGGCCAGCGTGGTTCAGGCTCCAGAACCATGTGACCACTACCTCCAGGACCCCAGCTTTAGGAAGGAGGCATTTGATGTCCAACACCTGT